>JAABOM020102353.1:0-26040 GCA_011800125.2 Solanum clarkiae | reverse complement strand
TATTTTCATCATATTGATATGAGAAAAATTTACAATTGACATTACTTTTTGTATAGTTTTAAAAATTTGAATTTTAACTTTAGAATATTAGATTAATTTATTCAAATTTAACTTTAAAAAATAGTTAGGTCGTCTCTCGAAAAGAAAAAGTAGACACAAGAAAACTTTTTTAGATTGAAGGGAGTATAAAATTATTCTCTTATCCATTTCAATTTATTTAGCTTTTTTTTTAACGATTTAAAAAAGAATGTCTTTTTTTTCTTTTTGTCAATTCTTTAATTGTAACATCCACGTGACATATTTAGGATCACAAGATTAAATGCTATTTAAGAGTATGTTTTTACATATATTTTTAGATTAAGGACACAAGATTCAAAAGTTTTTATTATTTTTTAAATTTGTGTCAAGTCAAAATCAGTTAAATAAATTGAAATAGGGCTCTAAAACTTTTTGAGAGACATTATTTCATTTGCATTGTTTATGGACTATATTAGATAAAGAGATTGTACTGTTTTATTAAAAACAAAATTGACGATATAAAAGATTTATATAAATTAAAAATTAAATGTTTATTATATTATTTGCAATTGATATTATTTTATACAAATTTTGAAATTTTAATCATCACATTGAGTTTCTATTTGTATCATGACAACTTTATCAAATAATTATTCAATAGTTTATAGAAATAGAAAAAAAATATTTAAGAATTAAATATCATTCCAACTCTTTTTTCTTATCCTATAATATTTAAATTTCTATTATGCGGAGAAGTGATGAAGCAACATAGGATCGATGACAATTTGTCAACTCATATAAATATTTAGCTTCAAAATATTTTTTTTGGTTCAAATTTTAAAAAACTTTGTGCACGTATTCACAAATTCCTATAACATAGTTATATTAACCACATAAAATATCTTAGCTCATTTAAATATATACATCAATCTCAATTAAAATACGCTTGATCTTTATGATTTTTTGATATGAGGCTAATACATATAATTAAAGGAGGTGAAATATTTTCTATCCAACACATGTTTATTATTTAATTCAATATTTATTTATAATAATATTAAAATGACTATTAGATTGCGTACTCTTTTAATGTTAGTTGTGATAACTTAAATAAGTTATAAATGATTTTTTGTTTTATATTTTTCTTTAAAAAAGGATGATTTTCTTGCAAAGTATAATACTCATTATCACTTTTATGGTGTTTACCGAATTCACGCCCTGAATTCACATCCTAGACGTGGCCGACACCTGGAACCATTTTGGAACCCAAGCGGACCACTTGACCTGACTATTTACTCAGCGGAAGACTTAAATAATCATGTAAATGCTTCAAAATTAATAAGTTAAGATTATCAAATTATCTGAATAAACTAAAATGAGAAACATCTCCATAATAACTGAAATAAGCAAAAACTAAAGTACTTGACAGTCTATGGAACCTCTACTAGAATAGTCTGAAACTACTACCGTGGCAGGCCCACGGTAGCCACAACTGAAAAGAAAATGCTAGAAAGAGAACACAATCGAAACTCTAAGCCTCCGACTGAGAAGAGGCCTCACTGATAGCTGGATGATGTCTAGTCCTCAACGAAACGGCTACTGAGGGACTCTGCCACCTGCGTCTGCATCATGAAATGATGCAGGTCCTATGGAAGTCAGTACGTGGAATGTACGGTATGTAAAATGGCCAAAATGGGAACTCAAGTAATGCAATATTTCTCAAAGTACATAAATCATATTTAGAATAAAATAACATAAGTAATAAGTACTCTATATGCTGAAAATAAATATGCTAAAAATCTGTATGTAAAACTTTACTTACTTTAACTTGGGGAGTTTCTCTAATCGACAACCACCATTATGAGCTTCGTGGTGATAGAGCGTCTTGTCCACATTGCCAAAGTCGTCCCGTACTTTGCCGTGGTAGGGGATGAAAAACTAGTTGAACGGATCCATGCCAAAACTGGGCCATCGAAGTGACAAGTGAGGAGATGTACCTTGGTATAATCCTATCCTACGCTGGCTACATAGTTTATGAATTCAAGTTATTAATTCTACTCTCATTCATATTGGTGCTCAATACTACTCCCAAATAACTTATATATTTCTCATAACTTAAGGAATAAGAGTTCTCAAAATATATCTTTGATCATTTGTGGACTTAACCCAACTTAGCTTTTCTTAAACTTTTGCTCAACTCAACTCCTTTCTTTGTCTAAAGTTGTATCAATGTAAGGTATTTCAACATAGTCTTTATTTCTCAGATATCTTGCAAAAGCAAGAACTTCAAATACTTCATAGACTTACTCAAAACTGTAAATTTTAAAACTTTTCATGAAATACATCAAAGAGTTCTCATAATTTCATCCATAGTTATAAATCTTATTTCAATATCTTGAATCAATTGTAAAACCAACAAGAGACATGATACTTATAAAGAATTTATGCATGACGTACTTTAATAAACTTACAAGAAATATAAGGAACTTTACTGTCAACTTGTAAATGAAATCTTGCGTTAAAACTAATATTTAAGTTACTAAATGATTAGTACAATAATTTTTGGAGAGCCTTACATACCCAAGAATTCAAATTCTTGGAAGAATTAAAGAGATTCTTGAAGCCCTAGCCGGGTTCTATATTCTACACTTGGGTTTTCTTGAAACTATTCTAACGTTAATGAAGAAGTAAGACATTTTTATGAATTAATTGGGAGAAAACTAACTAATTAAGGTTTAAGGAGGGTGGAAAAAGTCGAAACTACACTTTCTTAAACAAAATAAAAATTTTTCTGTCTGATACAATATATCCGCGTCGTGCCAGGGGCGCGAACATATGTATTTCACTTTTTTTCCGAATTCCAGCTTCCTGTCGAAGACTAAAAAAAATTCTAAGTATTGCTCCGCGTCCCAGGCGCGTCGTTCCCTGTGCGTGGACACTCACTGCCCTAAAATTAATTAGCAAAAATTTTATTTTGACTCGATTGCTCTAAAATCGAGTCGAGACCATTTTTTCACTCAATATTTTGCAGTGATCACAAATCCGGTCTCAGATTTATGATCAGATCATGGGAGGGCGTATTACGCGCATGGTTTCTTTCTAGTGGTATTTTGGTAATTTCGTTGAGTGTCATAATATCTCTTCCTTGGGATCATTCGTCCTCGAATGATATCGATATGAAATTTTTTTAGCTCAAGACAACAAAATTATTGAACTTAAACAGACATAAGTCTCCGAGATCAATCATGAAAATTTACCTTCAAGGTCCTTATTTAGGCCAACGAACAAGTGTAGGTATGTCATGCCCCAAAGTCCCGATAGGGCGGACAGACACCCATTGCCGATAAGACTTGGGAGAACCAACTTGTATCTACGCGCTTTCTATACATATTATGAGGGGTTTCTATGCTTGACATGCCTTTAAGAAAACAAACAGTGATAACAAGCCAAAAGGAAATGCATGTGACTAGGCCATTGGGGCCACGGTGTCTAAAGTACGGGACATGACCACACTTTAATTTACATAGTTTATAAAGCCTCTACATAAGAGAAAGTATCTGACAAGGGTCGGAATAGGCCCCGCCTCGACTAACTGTACAATATAAACATATAGGCTCTAGACACACACAAAGCCTCGGAGCAACCTGGAGCTTAGTATTAACAGCTGGATATCCTGTACTCTTACTGGGGAGATCTACTAGCACCTGTACCTACAACATGAAATGCGGGTCCCTCATAAGGGACGTCAGTATGAGATAATGTACTGAATATGTAAGGTAGGATATACTGTATATGAAGTAATAACTCAAATAAGACCATGCACTGGTGCAAGATTAGAGACCACCTTTGGTTATACTTTGGAATCATGTACTTTATGACCTTTATATTACTTTACCTTTATTGTATAATCTTTGGACAACTGTAATACAAATGACCAATTGATTAGTGGTAAAACTGTATCAGGATCGTCCCTGTCTAGGTTCTTCCTTAATCCCTCGGGCTACCACCCGTGATAGGCTCGTCCCTAGCTAGGTGATTCTTCCACCCCTCGGGCTACCACCCATCAATCAACAATATACTTTATTTTCAATTACCTTTGAGGTGGTTCTTTTGGTGGTTACAATATTGGAGCTGTAGGACTGTATATGTAACATGTGACATGTAGATAATCATACAAGACAATTTGACAATGAAAAGAGTACGTTACACAAATAATGAAACACGTATGAGATGAAATAACTCGTGAACTTTGTTTGGCAAAAAGAACCCATGTAACTTAGTATCCATGTACGTATACAGATCTGAAGGGGACTATGCATGGAAGCATATGAACATATCAAAGAGTGAAGACATGGTTAATAGTTGTCAGAGTTGGCACGTGCCTTTATGTGCCAAGGAAGAATCTAGATTTCATGCCAAGTAATACGAAATCAAGAAGCCTTACATACCTCATTGTATGACCTCGTTACTACCTTGGGTTAACCTTGCCATCCTCCAAATATTTATATACAACATGGTAGGCGATAAAACTAGCATTAGAAGCCAATAGATACATCTTGGTAGCCCAATCACATAAAAAAAAACACACGGGCAGCAAACAGGTGTTTATAAACCCGAGCGTATTCTTTCAACCTTTCCACCCCTAATTGTATTTTTCTAATACACATTCGCATGTACACATCATTTCCAACCTGTTTTAGTGCCATAAAAGTCTCACAACAGCCCACAAAGCACAACACATAACAATTCTACACAACCTACAAATGGAAAACATAACGTTACCTCCCTTTGCTACATTTAGACGTCGACAATTCCAAATCTGTTCTAACTCTAACCAATTTGTTCCAACAACATTTACACATACAAATGGTACTAAAACAATCTTAGAATAGCACCCAAGTAGTCATGAAGGATGTGAGCCAATAACCTTCCATCCAACAACCCACAAGTTCCAACCAACATTACACTAAAGATAACACAATAAAACACGTTTGTTAAATGAAAACCAAAGTCAGGGGCAACCAATCACCTTATAACCCACTTTTCCACAACCATAGCAAGCATTGGAGTCCTTCAAACATGGACCATTATGGTTCCTACCACACCTTTTGCACATAGGGTTATGCACCACACCACCACCACCATGGAACCTTGGGTTGTCATTAGCCAACCTTCTATTAGGAGTATTGGAAGGTCCTTGGACTTGGAACTTATGGCCTTGAGGAAACCCGCTACCCTTGGAATTTTGGAATTCACCTTCAAAATGAGCCTTCTTGGACTTATCACTCCTTCTCTTTCTAAGCTTCTCACCCTCTACTTGTTCAGCATATGTCATGAGGAGTAATAAATCCATATCACATATGAGCATGGCGGTACGACACTCTTCATTGACTAAGTAGGATATACACAGTACAAATTTGCTCATCCTTGACCTCAGCTCGGCAACCAATTATGGGGCATATATGAAGAGTTGGTTGAACTTGAGGGCATACTCTCTAACACTCATAGACCCTTACTTTATATTCATAAATTCCATCATCTTTGCCTCCCTTAGCTTAATAGGAAAGAACCGATTGAGAAATGC
Source organism: Solanum clarkiae (assembly GCA_011800125.2). Taxonomy (NCBI): domain Eukaryota; kingdom Viridiplantae; phylum Streptophyta; class Magnoliopsida; order Solanales; family Solanaceae; genus Solanum; species Solanum clarkiae. The sequence continues at coordinate 20,438 of JAABOM020102353.1, read as the reverse complement.
CGCTTTGAACTCTTCCCAAAGGACCACATTATCATTCCCCTTCTCCATCCTCTACTGAGTGAAGCATATTTGAACCACCCCTTTGAGTAGGTAGGCCGCCAACTCTGCTTTCTCCTCCGAGTTAACCCCCATAATGGACAATACCTTATACACCTCGTTAGTGAATTCTTGGGGATCCTCATCCACCTTAGACCCATGGAACTCTAGTGGATTCATCATAGTAAAATCCCTCACCCGTGAGGCCGGAGTAGGAGCATGAGGAGCTTTGGCCACTTGGTTGATTTGGTTGGTCATAGCATGAGCCAACATGGTGATAGCATCTCGAAACTCATCATGGGCCACTCCCCAATCTTGAGGAGCTTGAGGTGCGGGAGGGGCCGGTTTCTTCTCAAGTGAACGGGCTCTCCTTAGTTTCCTCTTAGAATAGACACGATCTAGAATGTCAAATAACATTCGTTAGAGGAAAAGCCTTACCTTAACTTCTATAGTACGACATAGATCATGAAGAAGGGAAACATTTTTTGAAATATATCATCTTACTCATAGTTGTGGTGTACTTCACAACCATGCACAAGACTCTAATCAACACGGTGTATTGGATTCCGAGGCCTTTAATAACCTAGTACTCTAGTACCAAGTTTTTCACGATCTAAGCCTAGGGCCTAGATATGACATGACGAATAAGGAACTTGAGGAAAGCCCAAACAAGCCTCTTAGCATATCAATCACACATCCTTGATCGCGGAGGCGAAATAAAAAAAGAGATATAAATAATGGGAAAAAGGGCTAAGGTAAGTCTTGATATTTATAAAGAATAGAAGAGTCAAAGCTCAAGCTTAAGCACATCAATTGTTCCAACAACACCTCTAAACATAGTTTGGAGCGGGGGGCAAGACACTTTCTGGCCTCACTCTCATAGTATCAAATGTTTAACAAAAAGAGACATCAAAGAGTAAGAGTAGAAAATCTAATGGCCCCAGACATGAAGACTCACCAAAACTTATCTTCTAAAATTCCAAAACTAGCCACGTGGAGGATGATCGGGAGGTGCTCCAGTTCCTACATGGTAACATCATGTAGGCATAGAGTATGTGTTAGTATATTTGAATATACTAAGTATGTATGATGCAATGCAACAAGACATAAGACAACATAGTCAAAATACATAGTCATAAACAATGGATATGTATAATATCAATATGGTATGCATGATCAATACTTGAAGTAAAACATGTTTGTAAATCATATAACTTGCAAATATAGATTATATGTGTAGGTAGAGATCATACATATATAAAAAACAACTATTACTTAGAATCCATGGCATGTCACCTCCTCGGTGAGGTGGTCGAGGTATCTACCCCTCAACATCGTAGACGGGCATTCACCCCCCGACAAAGTGGTCAAGATATCTACCCCTTAACATGATAGTACAAGAATCTCATCCCCTGAAAATGTGTGGTCAATTGCAACCCTACGTATATAAACTTCCTTAATCATCATAAAGTCACTTGATTTATAAGCCATGTAATAGACCATTAATAACCCAAGAATCCTTGTCAAGATATTTTATCAAACACTTGGCTGTGTGCAATGCTAGTTCAAAATTATGTAATTCAAGAGTGAAATTATATTAGAAAACTCAATGTAGATCAACCCGCCAACTCATTGCAAAACCCTCATGTAAAATAACTTGAAATCCATCATCAAATCTCTTAATAGATTATAGTTTCATAGCTCAAAACATGCATAGTCTCATTAGACAAAACCAATTCATAGTATAAGCTTGGAATAGATAAACATGTATAAACCATCAACATTTTCCAAAACCCCAACATAATTTGTAATCAAAATCCATAATAGGTAATACCATAAGTAACACAACTTGAAAACATGTAATTTTTATAAAAAGGAAGTGTTGGGCACCCTGGTGAAAGGACTCAATGGTTGAAACCCACACACCTTGAACTTGGTTTTCTTAATGTAGACTGAAGGAAACTTGAAGCTTGAATGGAGTTCTTGAGATTCGAAATTATGCTTGAGACAATTGTATTTGGATGAAATATTTGGTTAAGAGTTAGAGGAGGTTTCGAGAGTATCTTGAGTGATATAAATTTGAAAAATGACTAAGTGTAGGTGTTTTTACGCATTAGTGGGCATGGGGCTATGACCCCGAGGCCCTTGGGCCGGAATAAAAAATTAAGGAAAAATTTGAATTGGTTCGCGTCTGGTCTGCGATGTGGACCTAATGCAGAGGCTGAAGTAACACTGATCCATGCTCTAGGCGTGTTGTGGCCTGGGTGCGGACAGACACTATTTTGCGAAATTTTATGAAAATTATTTTTCGCTACGTGCCCTCTAAAATCGGGGATATACGCATTCCCCACTCAATTTTCCCTCTTATCAAGAATATAAAGTTGGATTTTTTTGATATCACATACGAATTGTGAGATATATGGAAATTACAATGATGGGCATTTTCTAAGCACATTTTTGGGGTTTTTTGGGGGCATTTCAATAAAGTGCTACTTCTGGCATAAATGGAGCCACAAACCTACTGTGTACCATGGGTAGTCATCAAGATCAGGAAGATTCTCTAGATATCTCTCTAAATGTCGTGACAGGTATAATTTGAGTCTTTAGTTGCTTTTTATATTGTTCATGTGAGAGAAACTTATGTCTCAAAAGAGTTTAATGTTGTCACCAAAGAGTGTGACTTGGGGTATTTAAATAATAAGTAGAGTCTTCATCCCATAGCTAAAGTGATGATAATAGAAAGGGAGGGACAGGATACTGAGAGTAAAGATTGATTGAGGCTTGTGACGAGAGTTATGTGTTCATTAGGTAAGTAGTGGGGTGATGAGTCGATTGCAATGAGTTTTGTCGAAAGAGTAGTTAGTACCACTTGGTTTTCATGATTAGGTATAGAGAAAGAGCTATTGTCAGAATGTGTTAGAGCATGCTCAAAACTAGAAGAAGGTTTATGTTGATGTGTCATAGTATTCATACAATTGAGGGTAAAGTGTTGATGATGAAAAGGGGAAAGACAGTGCTTTCAATGTGATAGACCTAAATTAGGCATATGATTCTTAAGTGAGAGTCCATAAGATTCATTGAGTTATGAACTTAGTCATATAAGGAGGTATAATGAATAAATGAGTGGATATTGAGTTGTGAGGAGGGGATGTGTTGATTAAATACTCGCTATGAGATTTTCGTGGGCTTATTTTCCCAAAATTTTGCCTAGAAGTTATGGGTTGGTATAACATGAGGGAAGTATGTGATGCACATATTAATACTTGACCATAAGTTTGAATTTTGAGTAGTGTGGGTAAGGAGAAGGCATAGTGAGAGTGATAGTCTTATTTAGAGAATTGCTCTAAGACGCCAGCCATAGTGTATATTCGAGATGAAGATGCTGATTTATGAGATGGATTACCATAATTTTGTAGAAGACTTTGAGAAGAACTCATGGGCATGGAAACACCCTTATAGTCTTGCATTAGAAGGTCTTGGAAAAGATCTGAGACATATATTGCTTGAAATAGCAAGATAACTTCGCCATCTCGATGAACCTCAACTCTAAGAAAGTAGGATAAAGGGACAAGATCTTTAAGTGAAAAATGGGAAGCCATGAAGAGATAACCTGATGAACCATTGAAGAGTTGTTTCTAGTAAGGATGACATTATCCATATAGACTTAATGGAGAATAAATAGAGATGGCTCCGAGTGACACTTAATAAATTCCAAATAGAAAGGATAGGATGTCAGTCCATTGTACTAGGCGCAAGGTGCTTGCTTGAGACCATAAATAGCCTTACACAACCAACATACATGTGTGAGATGAGATGCATTCTCAAATCCATGTGGTTGTTTCATGAAAACCTATTCTTTAAGTGTGCCTTGTAAAAGTGCATTGTTTACATCCAATTGATATACAACCTACTTGTGCCGAACTGCAAGTGAAAGAATAATAAGAATGGTCATAGGCTTGATGACCGAGCTGAACATGCAGTAATAGTCAAGACCTGGATGTTGAGTGAATCCTTTTACAATCAACTGAGCTTTGCACCTAAACCCATGTGATTCGCATAATTCTGGCTGGAGGAGATATCTTACAGGCTTGACCACTAGTGGAAGTCTCTCGAATAGGAAGAGGTGAAGGAAGTTGAGAAAGAACAAGGGAAAGAGTTTGAGTTTGAGGATTGTTAGGGTTATCAACAATGTCACACGTGAACGTAGAAGACTTGTCGCAGAGATGGGAGAATATTGTGTGAAAAGGGAAAACATCTTCAAAAAATTATACATCACGTGAGATATAAAATTTAGAGTGAATAGGATCTAAACATTTATGGGCATAGTGAATCAAATAGAAGCTGAGATTAACACATGAAGTAGACCTAAGCTCAAGTTTGTGGGTAGTGTAATGCTTAAGCCATGAGTAACATAACAACTAAAAGTTCTAAGAGAATTGTATTTAGGTATGACTCCAAATAATTTTTCGTAAGGCGATACGTTATTTAAAATTTGTGTAGGCAATCGATTAAGAAGATAGACCGGATGTTAACAAGAAAATGACCAAAACATTTAAGACAAGTATGCCTCATGTAAAAGTGTTTTGGCAGTTTCAATAATGTGTCGATGATGATGCTCCACTATGGCCACTCTTTGTGATGTATGAGGAGGTGATACAAGTTGTTCAATTCCATTTGAATAGAAGTACGAAGCAAGACATTTATATGCACCTCCTCTATCAGTATATAGAGATACAATTTTCTTGATAAAATGTTTTTCTAATAAGGGATGAAACTTGGAAAAAATGTCTCGAACCTCATGTTTATTTTTAAGAGTGTACAACCAAATGTATTTTGTGTACTGATCAATGAAAATACAATAGTACCCTTTTCTATCAATGGAAAATATAGGAGATGGGCCCCATATTCAAAAAAAAGTTCAAGATTCTAGAATGGGGATGGCCAAGGAGACTGTGCCAAACGTGGTGAGGAATTATTGTAGTGGCAACTTGAATAGTAGGCTTATTAACTATGAAATTGGGCCATTCATAGAGTCTGTTCCTATTCTGGCCTGATACCAGCAGAGCTCGTATTTAAAGTCCTTCACAAAGAAAGAAAATGGGAATAATTCAATGGAGGTCAGATTATCTTGACAAAATTTTGATACAGAGAGAATTATCTTTTTTGATGGCAGGTGCACACAAATTATTGTTAAGTTTAAAAGCATTATTTTATACAATTAAGTTAGTAGAACCATGATGAGTGGTTGAGATTCTTTTGCCATCACCCATGTCACGACCCAAGCCTAAGGTCTAGACGTCACACGGCAAATGAGGAACCCGAAGAAACCCCAAACAAGCCTCTTAAAATATCAATAACACATTCTTGGTTGCGAAAGCAACATAACAACAACAAGAGATATAAATAAGGGAAACGGGACAAAGGGAATTTTTTGATAGTCATAAAACATTTCAAGAGCCAATCTCATAACATAATTACATCTTACTATCTAATAATACCTCTAACATGGAATGGAGTGGGGGCCAAGATAGTTTCTGAGCTCACTCTCATAGTACCAAGTTTTCGACATAAATAAATGGCAAATGGCAAGAATAACATAGATAGCTTCCTCGGACTTGAGGACTCACCAAATCTTATCTCCAAAGCACCGAACTAGCCAAGTGGAGGATGATAGAGAGGTGCTCTAGTCCCTATATGGTAACATCATGTAGGCATAGAGTATGCGTTAGTACATTTGAATGTATTAAGTATGTAAGATGCAATGCAACAAGACATAAGCCAATATAGTCAAAATGCATAATCATGAGTAGTGGATAAGTATAATATCAATATGGCATGCATGGTCAACGCTTAAAAAACATGCTTGTAAATCATATAACTTTTACATAATATAATAAGTGTGTAGGAAGAGACTATAATCAATATAGAGCAAGCAAACTACTACTTGGAATCCAAGGCATGTAACCCCCCTTGGAAGGTGATTGAGGTATCCATCCCTCAACAAGGTGGTTGGGCGTGTCACCCCCCAATAAGGTGGTTGAGGTATCTATCCGTCAACGTAGTGATTGGGCATGTCACCCCTCAACAAGGTGGTCGAGGTATCCATCCCTCAACATGGTGATTGGGCATGTCACCCCCTAACAAGGTGATAGAGGTATCCAACCCTCAACATGGTGATCAGGCATGTCACCCCCTAACAAGGTGGTTGAGGCATGTCAGCCCCTTAAAAAAGTGGTTGGGCATGTCACCTCTTAACAAGGTATGGTCTAATTGCAACACCATAGATATTTTTAATGAATTCAATACATACATGCAAGACCTTAATCATCATAAAGTCACTTGAATTGTAAACCATGTAATAGATCATCAATAGCTTGAGAATCCTTATTAAGACATTTTATCAAATACGTGGTGGGTGTGTAATGCTACTTCAGAATCATGCAATTAAAGAGTGAAATAATATGAGAAAACTAATGTACATCAACCCACCAACACATAGTAAAATCCTCATGTAAGATACCTTGAAATCCATCATCAAATCTCATAATAGATCACAGTTTCATAGCGCAAATCATGCATAGTCTCAATAGACAAAACCAATTCATAGTATAAGCTTGAAATACATAGACATACATATTCAATCAACATTTCATAACATCCCAATATAATTTATAATCAAAATTCATAATAAGAGATACCCATAGATGACACAACTTGGAAACATGCAATTTTCATAAAAATGAAGATTGGGCTCCATGGGAGAAATGACCCAATGGATGAAATCCACATACCTCAAACTTGGGTTTTCTTGAGTTGAGATTGAAGAGAACTTGAAGCTTGAAGACAATCCTTGAGTCCAAAAGTTAGGATTGAAATCCTTGAAATTTGAATGAGATATTTCGTTAAGTCTTAGAGAGGTTTTTTAGAGGGTCTTGAGTGATATAGAGCTGAAAAATGGCTAAGTATAGGTGTTTTCACGCATAGGTGGCATGGAGCTATGACCCCAATGCCCTTGGGACGAAATAGAAAATTAAGAAAAAACTTGCACTGGTCCACGTTTGGTCCGCACCAACGCGAAGGCAAACGTTGTACTGCTCCATTCCGAGTCCACGTCGTGGCCTAGTCGCGGATGCATACTGGATAAGAAAAATTAGTGAAAATTATTTTTTCCTACGGGTCCTTTAAAATTTTAGTTTTACCTTTTGCCCACTCAATTATTCCCCCTGATCGAGAATATGAAGTTAGATTTTCGATATCATACACAAATTTTGTGATATATGAAAATTACAATTATGGGCATTTTCGAAGCACTTTTTTGGGGCATTTCAATTTCTCCCCCTTGGGAACATTCATCCCCAAAATGTCAAAGAAACGTGCATAAGAGAAATAATCATGAAGATTCAGCCCGACATGAATGTAATAATTGCATTTAAACATCATTTTCAAAAATCACAACTAGAGTGTCAAACATTACCAAAAATTTATCAACATAAACATGAATGCATGCAAAATGATATAAGGGATGAAACTTAAGACTTGAAATCATATAGGGGACTTAAATTAGTACCTTTGGCTTGAGTAGAGTGGAAGAGAAATGGGTATCGCATTCTCATGTGGCACTCTCAACTTGTTGGTTCCTCCAAAGGACCTTGAAAAAAACTACATCTTTGTTTCTCAACCTCTTCACTTGTCTATCCAAAATCTCCACCAGGACCTCTTCATAAGTCAAATTATCTTCTACAACACCCATAACGTCCAAGGGCACTATAGCACTTGGGTCACTCACACACTTTCTTAACATGGATACATGGAAGACCGAATGAACCATATTCATCTCTATAGGCAACTCTATCTTATATGCAACCTTACCCACTCTCCTCTAAACTTTATAAGGACCCAAAAATCTTGGGCTTGACTTCCCCTTTTTGCCAAATCGAACCAAACCCTTCCTAGGTGAGACTTTTAACTAAACCCAATCACCAACCTTAAACTCAAGATCTCTTCTCCTCATATCAGAGTAGGATTTTTCTCTACTTTGGTCTATTTTCAATCTCTGCCTTATCAACGTCACCTTCTCCATGGCTCCCATGACCAAATCCGAACCTAGTAAAGCCATTCCCCCCACTTTAAACCACCCAACTGGGGATCTATAATGTCTACCATAAAGAACTTCAAAGGGAGCCATACCAATGCTTGAGTGGTAGCTATTGTTGTAAGCAAATTCAATGAGTGAAAGACGTTCATCCCAACTTCCTTTATTCTCCAAAACACAAGCTCTAAGCATATCTTCAAGAGTTTGGATAGTCATCTCAGCTTGACTATCCGTTTAAGGATGAAAGGTCGTGTTAAGATTAACCTTGGTACCAAGACCTCTTTGGAAGGATCTCCAAAAGTGAGAAGTGAATTAAGCACAACGACCAGAAATGATAGACAAGGGCAACCCATGCAATCTAACCAACTCAGGTATATACAACTTGGCATAATCTTCTGCACCATACATAATTTTGACCAGTAAGATGTGAGCTGACTTTGTCATTCTATCCACAACAACCCAAATAGAGTCAAAATGTTTCCTAGTCTTTGGCAATCCAACTACAAAATCCATGTTGGTCTCCTCCCACTTCCAAGTAGGAATTTCTATATCTTCGGCTAGGCCACACGACTTTTGATGTTCAGATTTCACTTGTTGGCAATGGTGACGTTCGAATTTGAACTTGGCAGTGTCTCTATTCATGTCTCTGTACATCTTTGTAGAACTGGGGTGAATGGAAAGGGATGAATTATCAGCCTCCTTCATGATCCATTCTTTCAAATCATCCATATTTGGCACACACAATCTACCTTTGGTACCTAAGGACACCATCTCCCCCTTGGGAGAAAACCTCCACTTTATCATCTCTCACCAAGGCCTTCAACTCTAATTGGGGGGGGGGGGGGGGGGGGTCAAGTTCTTGTTTTGCCTTTCCCTCCTATATCAAGGAAGACTTAGAGCCATCAACAACCACTGCACCACCATTATCAGCTTCATCCAACCTAACCCCCAACATAGCTAACTAGTGAACTTCTCTAGCCACCTCTTTGCCACCATCATCAATATGAGCTAGACTACCTATGGACACCCTACTTAGAGCATTAACATTAGCTTTGCGGGGGGGGGGGGTGATAATACACACTCATATCATAATTTTTAAGAGGCTCCAGCCACCTTCTTTGTCTCAAGATCTTTTTGGGTGAACATATATTGGAGACTTTTGTGGTCGGTAAATACATCAACATGAACTCCACACAAGTAGCGATGCCAAATTTTCAAAGCAAATCCTACGGCCGCCAATTCAAGATCATGGGTGGGATAATTCTTCTCATACACCATAAGTAGTCTAGAGGCATACCCTATTACCATACCACTTTGTATCAAAACACACCCCATACCAATTCTTGAGGCATACCAATATACAACAAATTCTTCCAACCCTCAGTAGAGACAATAGGAGCCGAGACAAGCTTATCTTTCAAAGTTTTGAAACTCTTCTCACATTCATCAGTCCACATGAATTTTGCATTCTTTTGTGTCAACTTAGTTATAGGAGAAGCAATAGAAGAGAAGCCATTCATAAATCTCTAGTAATAACCCACTAAACCCAAGAAACTTCTAATGTCTGAAGGAGTCAAAGGTCTAGGCCAATTTCTAATCATCTTTGTATTCTTAGGATCCACTTTAATGACATCACTCGACACCACATTCCTTAGAAAAGCAACCTCTTTCAATTAAAACTCACATTTCTCATATTTTACATACAACCTCTCCTCCCTCAATATTTTCAATACTATCCTCAAGTGATTCACATACTCCTCCTCACTATGAGAATAAATCAAGATATCATTAATGAAAAATCACCACAAATAAGTCAAGGTAGGGTTTAAAAACCCTATTCATTAGATTCATATATATAGCCGGTGCATTAGTCAACACAAAGGACATAACCACAAACTCGAAGTGCCCATACCTAGTCTGGAAAGTCGTCTCAGGAATGTCACACTCTCTCACTTTCACTTGGTGATACCATACCTAAGATTAATCTGAGAAAAGTGACTAGCCCCTTGAAGTTGATAAAAAGGTCATCAATTCTTAGTAGAGGGTACTTGTTCTTTATGGTGACTCTATTAAGTTGCCGGTAATCAATGCACATTCTACAAGAACCTCCTTTTTCTTCACAAACAACACTGGTGCATCCCAAGGTGACTTACTAGGCCTTACAAAACCCTTGTCCAACACATCTCTCAATTACTCCTTCAACTACGTTGGGGCCATAAGGTAAGGGGGAAGAGAAATGGGTTAAGTGTTGGGAAGGAGATCTATACCAAAGTCTATTTCCCTTTCAGAAGGAACAACAGGAAGCTCATCGGGAAAGACATCAAGGAACTCATTAACCACAAGAACTGACTCAATAGGAAGGACTTTGGACTCAACATCTATAATCCTCACAAGATGATAGAGACAACTCTTAGAAATCAACTTTTGGGCCATAAGGCAAAAAAAGAATGTACCCTTGACCACTACATCATGACTTTCCCACTCAAGGACGGGTTCATTAGGGAATTAGAATTTAACCCTATGGGTTATACAATCACTAGAAGCATAATATGCATGCAACTAATCCATCCAAAGAATGACATCAAAATCCACCATATCTAATTCAACAAAATCATAAGGCAATATTTTATACAATATGAACACGAGATAATTTCTATAGACTGTTTTAGCAACAATGGACTCACCATCGAGGGTAGATACTTCATAAGGTTCACACAACAATTTGGGACTAACCTGAAGCTTTTTGGCAACAAAAGAAGTAATAGAAGAAAGAGTGGCACCGGGGTCTATCAATGCATACACATCAAAATCAAAAACCTTTAATATACCGATGACGACATCGGGCACCTCATTCCACCCCTTGTCTCCCTTGAAGAGCATAGAATCTATTTTTCCTTGGAGCATCCCTTTGTTGGCCTCCTCTTCTCTTTGGACCCACATTTGCACCTTCGCCTCGTGAACGACCATCTCTACCCTTGTTTTGAGCACTAGGACTATCAATCACCTTATGAGACACTTCACCAATACCAAAGCAAGCATTAGAGTTCTTAAAACATGGGCCATTATGGCTCTTACCACATCTTCGGAATATAGGGTTAGGCACCCCACCACTACCACCTTGGAATCTTGGGTTGTCATTAGCAAAATTTCTATTAGGAGAATTAGAAGACCCTTGACCGTGGAACTTGTGGCCTTGAGGAAACTGGCTACTCTTGGAATTTTTGAATCCACCTTCAAAACGAGCCTTCTTAGACTCATCACTTCTTCTCTTTCAAAGCTTTTTACCCTCTAGTTGTTCGACATATGTCATGAGGTAGGACAAATCCATATCACCTATTAGCATGGCGGTACAACACTTCTCATTAACCAAGTCGAACACACCTGAAACAAATTTGTTCATCCTTAATCTCGGCTCGGCAGCCAATTATAGGGCAAACTTGGGGAGTTGGTTGAACTAGAGGGAATACTCCCTCACACTCATGGAACCTTACTTAAGGGTCATAAACTCCATCATTTTAGCCTCCCTTAGCTCGATAGGAAGGAACTAGTTGAGGAATGCAGCTTTGAACTCCTCCCAAGGAATAACATCATCATCTCTCCTCTCTGACTTCCATTGTGTAAACCAAATTTGAGCCACCCCTTTGAGTTGGTAGGCCGCCAACTTTTCCCTTTCCTTCGAATTGACCCCATGATAGATAGCGCATTGTATACTTTATCTATGAACTCTTGGAGATCCTCTTCTAGTTTGGATCCATGGAATTTCGATGGGTTCATTCTAGTGAAATCCCTCACCCTAGAAGTTGGTGCGGGAGCATGAGGGATTTGGACCCTTCGGTGGATTTGGTTTGTCATAGAACGAGCCAACATTGCAATAGCATCCTGGAACTTATCTTGGGCCATCCCTCCACCTTGAGGAGCTTGAGAAGCAGGAGGGGCCGGTTGCTCTTCAGGTGTATGGGCTCTTCTTAGTCTCCCTCTTGGAATCATCATGATCTAGAAGAGTAAAGAGCATTCGTTAGGGGAAAAAGCCTTACACTTACACCTAAAGCAAGATAAAGAATTAATTAATCAATTGGCCATTCGAGAGACAAAGAAAATGCAATGAATTGTTTCAAGACCGGCCAAGAAATATTAAATGGTGACGTAGGCGGGGGTTTCCGAGGAATACAAATAACTGATGGTCAGAGGCGAATTGAAAGTTAAGCAGTGGGAATTCTAAAGATTCCCCGGGGGTTTTGTCGTTATAGAACACAGAATTCTGTGGAAGCAATGATAAATAAATACAAAAGACCCTATGAAGCTTCACTGTTCCCTGGGAATGATCCGTCGGGGTCAGGATTGCTCTCTGATAATGGATCAGATTTATGGTCTAGACGTCGTAGAGAATTGAGATAGACCATAAAGAAGTGAAACATTTCCTAAAATACCTCATAGCCTCTCATTCATAGTTGGGGCATGCTTCACAACCATGAATAAGACTCTAATTGATACGATGTGTTGGATTTGGAGGACCATGAACAACCTAGTGCTCTGATACCAAAGTTTTTCATGACCCCAGCCTAGGGCCTAGACTTGATACGATGAATAGGGAACCCAAAGGAACCTCAAACAAGCCTCTTAGCATATCAATCACACATCATTGGTCACGAAAGAAAAATAATCACAACAAAAGATATAAATAAAGGAAACTGGACTAAGGGAAGTTTTTGATAGTCTTAAAACATTTCAAGTGTCAATCTCAAAGCATAATTACATCTTAATATTGAAAAACACCTCTAACATGGAACGGAGCAGGGGCCAAGTCACTTTTCGGGCTCACCCTCATAGTGCCAAGTGTTCGACATAAAGAAATGGCAAATGGCATGAGTAAAGTAGATAGCGTCCTCGGACTTGAGGACTCACCAAAACTTATCTCCAAATCACTGAACTAGCCACGTGGAGGATCATCGAGAGGTGCTTTGATCTCTACATGGTAACATCATGTAGGCAGAGAGTATGCGTTAGTACGTTTTAATGTACTAAGTATGTAGGATACAATGCAACAAGACATAAGCCAATATAATCAAAATGCATAATCATGAGCAATGGATATGAAACGACCTAAAAAGTTCCCAAAAATATGCTTCGAAAGTGCCTAGAATCGTAATTTCTATATATCTCAAACTCCGCACATGATGTCAAAAATTCGACTTCATATTCTTGATCAAGGGCAAAACTAAGTGGGAAATGGGTCTAATCCCGATTTTAGAGTAACCGTATCAAAATTCAAAAATCTAAAAATTCCTTTATCCGGTGTTGATCCGCGCCCCTAGCGCGACGCTGCTAGGGCGTAGACCAGTGTTATTTTTTCCCAGTTTTGTTGAATCGGTCTAAGGCCTTTGGGTCTTGGGACTAAGTATTTCTATACGTGAAAATACCTATACTTAGCCATATTTCACCTTCATAACATATAAGACATTCTCAAATACTCTCTCAAACACTTAAAAAAATAGTTCACCCAAAATTCAAGTGCGAAATCTCATTCCGGATCTTAAGGATTTCACTCAAGCTTCAAGTTCTCATCTCAATCTTCATCAAGGAATTCTCCAATGCTAAGGTATGTGGGTTTTAACCATTGGATTCTTTCACCCATGGTGCCCAACCCTCTTTTGGTTTACCTAAATTGCATGATTCTAAGTTGATTTACTTATGGGTATTACTTATTAAGAATTTGACTATAAACTATATTGGGGTTACCTAAAATTGTGACAATTTAAGCATGTTTTGATCTATGAATCTACGATCAATTGTAGGATTTGATGAAGGGTCTTGATGTATCATACATGAGGGTATTACCAAGCATTAGTGGGTGGTTTTACATTAGATTTTCTGGCATGATTTCACTCTTGAATGGTATGGTTTTACACTAGCATTACACACTCGCCAAGTGTTTGATAAAATATCTTGTTATGGATTCTTGAGTTGTTGAAAGACTAAGGCATGACTTATGATTTGAATGACTTTATAATGATGAAAGGAATGTATATATATGTTATTTTCCTCTATAGTGTTGTGAATTGACCAAGTCTCGCTCGGGGGATCATAGGCACGGGTAACCACATTGAGGGGTTGATACCTCGATTGCCTTACTCGGGAGGTAGTAGGCCTAGGTAACCACATTGAGGGGTTTGTACCTTGATTTCCTTGCTTGAGAGGTAATAGGCTTGTGCTACCATGATTGAGTTGTGTGTACCTCAATAACCATATTGAGGGGTTTGTACCTCAATTGCCTCACTCAGGAGGTAGTAGTCCCGTGCTACCATGTTAGGGTATATACCTCAATAACCACATTGAGGGGTTTTTACTTCAATTGCCTCTCCAAGAGGGTGGTAGGCCTTAGATATTCTATATTGATGGTCACTTCTTACCACATATTATGTTTTATGTCAGCATGATTTACTCTAAGCATCATTCATGCATGCCATATTGTTATATGATTATTCAGTGCCTATGTTTTTGCATTTCGATTGTGTTGCTTATCTTTTGTTGCATTGAATCCTACATACTTAGTACATTCAAATGTACTAACGCAAACTCTATACCTGAATGATATTACCATGTAGGAAATAGAGCCCCGCTTAATCATCCTCCTCCTCCACGTGGCTAGTACGATCTCTCCCAAGCTAGTTGGTGAGTCCTCAACTCCAAGGATGTTGTCTTTTGCTCTTAAATTATGCTAAGACTCTCTTTCCTTTATATGTATGATTTGACTATGAGGGTAAGCCCGGTTGCTTATCTTGGCGCCCGCGAAGTTCTATGTGTAGAGCTGTTGTTGGACAAGATATGTAATGATGCTATGAGCCTTGACTCTCTTCGACTCTATGATGTTTATGATATGAAAGCTGTCCCATAACCCCGTTTATCCCTATTTACTATTTCTCATTGTTATTTTATTGCTTCTGTGACAAATGATGTGTAATGATGTGTTAAAAGGCTTGCTTAAGGTCCCTTCAGGTTCCTCATGCACTGTGTCACGTCTAGACCCTAGGCTTGGGTCGTGACAGGATAAGTATAATATCAATATGGCATGCATGGTCAATGCTTGAAGTAAAATATGATTGTAAATAATATAACTTATATAGAACATAATAGGGTGTAGGAAGAGACCACAATCAATATAGACCAAGTGAACTACTACTTAAAATCCGAGGCATGTCACCCCCTTTGAAGGTGATTGAGGTATCCACCCCTCAAAAAGGTGATTGGGCATGTCACACCCCAATAAGGTTGTCGAGGTATCCACACCTCAACATGGTGATTGCGTACGTCACCTCCCAACAAGGTAGTCAAGGTATCCACTACTCAACATGGTGATTGGGAATGTGACCCCCCAATAAGGTGATCGAGGTATCCACCCCTCAACATGGTGATTGGGCATGTCACCCCCCAACAAGGTTGTTGAGGCATGTCACCCACTAAACAAGGTGACTTGGCATGTATACCCCAACAAAGTGTGGTCTACTTGCAACACCATAGGTACTTTTCATTAATTCAATGCATATATGCAAGCCCTTAATCATCTTAAAGTCACTTGACTAGTAAACCATGTAATAGATCATCAATACCTTAAGAATCCTTGTCAAGAAATCTTGTCAAACACTTGGTGGATGTGTAATGCTAGATCAAAATCATACAATTCAAGAGTGAAATAATATGAGAAAGCTCAATGTAAATCAACCCACCAGCAAATCCTTCATCAAATCCCATAATAGATCACAAATTCATAGTCCAAAACATGCATAGTCTCAATAGACAAGACTAATTCGTAATATAAGCTTGAAATAGATAGACATACATATTTAATCAACATTTCAAAAAACCTCAACATAATTTATAATTAAAATTCATAATAAGAGATACCCATAGATGATACAATTTGGAAATATGTCATTTTCATAAAAAGGAAGATTGGGCTCCATGGGTGAAAGAACCCATAGATGAAATCCACATACCTCAAACTTAGGTTTTCTTGAGTTGAGCTTGAAGAGAATCCTTGAGTTCGAAAGTTAGGCTTGAAATCTTTGAAATTTGAATGAGATATTTGGTTAAGTCATTGTGAGATTTTTGAGAGGGTCTTGAGTGATATAGAGCTGAAAATGGCTAAGTATAGGTGTTTTTACGCATAAGTAGGCATAGGGCTATGATCCCAATACCCTTGGGCCGAAATAGGAAATTAAGGAAAACTTGTACTGGTCTATGTCTGGTCTGCGATGTGGACCCAATGCAAAGGCAAAGGTTGTACTGCTTTGCGCCTAGTCTGCATAGTGGCCTAGTCGTGGATGCACACTAGATAAGAAAAATTAGCGAAAATTATTTTTCGCTAAGGGTCCTCTAAAATTCGGGTTATACCCATTTCCCACTCAATTTTTCCCCTTGATCGAGAATATGAAGTTGGATTTTCAATATCATGCCTGGATTTTGAGATGTATGGAAATTATAATTATGGGCATTTTCGAAGCACATTTTTGGGGTGTTTCAACCCATAGCTATGCCTTCTGAACCTTTATACTCTTCAAGATTGGTTGTCTCCATTGTGACATGATGCGTAGCATTGGAATTGACAATCCATTGGCTTTCTGCTGCTTGGTTACCTGAAAGAAAATTTGCATTTTCCTCTAAATAATTGTGAGACTATAACCTGCAAACATTTGTGGTATGACCCTGTTTGTTGCATAGCTGAAAGCAAACAAAATTATTGGTGGAACGTATTTGTGTAGAAGCATTTGTACGATTGTTAGAGTGCCATTGTGAGCTATTGTTGGATCGACGAGTAGTGCAGTTGTTGGAATTAGTGGATTTGTTGTGAGTGACTATTGCAACAGATATTCCAGTTTGTTCTTTCTTCAATTCCTCCTGTTTGAGTAAGAGTTCATAATCAATTAATTTCACATATAACTCATCATATGGGATGATGAAATCTCTTGCTCGAATTGCAGCAGAAATCTCACGAAATTCTGATCCAAGACCACTTAGTGTTTTCACTACCAATTCATTATTGGTGACTGTAGCACCGATAGTGGCGAGCTCATTATAGATAGAGTGCATTTGACGGAGATAATCAACAACTGGAGAGAGTCCTTTGATAGTCGCGTGAGCTGGTCACAAAGGCTAAGGAATTGTGTTTGGGACTTGTTGGCATAAGCCAGGTGCAGGGAGACCCAAGAAAGTTTACCAGTTGAGGCAATAGCCACGGTTGAAGCAATCATAGGATTGACAAAATCCATGATGGCATCTATATCAATTGATCCTAGTGGAATCAAGAGTGGAATGCTGGGGTCGCCACTTCTCGATTATTTTATGTGATAGTTAATGCAAGAGCAGGAGAAGAGCTGTCAACATGATCGAACAGATCATCCCTACACATACGCATGGAGATTTGGGTTTTTCTGGTAGGAAAATTATGGCTGCCAACAAGTTTGATACGAAAATATCAAATCTTTGATGATTCCATCATCTATGATTGAGTTGCGCCCAACCTGAGAGCGGACAGCTAATGCGTTCCACATAGGTAGTTGAGGAAATGGATTAAACAAAACAAGAATATTAGAGTTGCTGACAGTGGAGTCTGCATTCCATACATTCTCAGACATGTTAACAATTACTCTGGTACGCAGAGGATCGAAAAAAAACTTAGAGACTTAAGACTTGTGCTCTGATACCATATAAGTATTTGAGCAAGATAAAGCAAAAGATATTTTTATTAATATTAGTGATCGACTGATATATACACAAGGGAAAAAACAAAGGAGTCAGATAGACTCCTTCTATGGTGGAAGTAACCAGAAATTAAGAGAAGTAAAATATTAAAACTCCTAAAATAGTGGAACCAAAATAACAATCTATACAGTAGACTAAAGTAGTAATAACAAGGAATAAGTAGTAACTAATAGGGTTCTAATAGGAAGCACAATTCTATATTTTAAAGTTCCCCTCCATTGCGTTTCAATTTTCAAAACTTTAGGGGCTTTTCTCTAAGGAGAGTCTATTGTTTAAATATGTCAACTATGAATGGTTTCGTTTGTTTTGCAACTCACTTTGTACCAACTAGTTGATCGATTTTCTTTCTTTCACTCAGTACTATTCAATTAATGGCTTCCAATTCCTTTAGGTCATCAGAACGATGATGTGTTGGGCTGATATACGATGAAAGAATGTGTAAGCAATTTAGATCGGATCAAAATGGTTACACGTTCATTCAGTGTATATCAACCCCAATTTTATTAGATCATCTAAATGAAGACATATTGGGCTAATATACAATGAAAGAATGTGTAAGCAATTTGGATCTGATCAGAATGCTTGCACGTTCTTTCGTTGTATGTTAACCCAATATATCGTCATTTCGATGACCTAATAAAACTGAAAGTTGTTAGAGTACTGAGTTGAAGAAAGAAAATCAATCAACTAAGTACACAGTGATTTGCAAAATAGAAGAAACCATTCATTGTTGACATATTAATAGTGGACTCTCCTTACAGAAAAGTCCACTATCGTTTGGAAGATTGAATTTTAATGGAGGGAAACTTTAAAATATAGAAATGTATTTCCATCCTTTTTTATTTTCTTAGTGATTTGAACCTACAGTCTTAGGATAGTTATTATCTGAAGAAAACCTTATCGAGATTGATTAATGTAGAGATGCCATCTCTCTCTTCTTTTTTGGGGGGAAAGAGTGAATCCTATTTACGAGAGAAGAAAATCTTGATGGTGTTATCTTTTAGAAAACAAATGCAAGTAAATTTCCAACGGTGGAATTTTTTTGGAAGGCACCATATCTATATGTTTCAAAGTTGTGTGGTCCTAAGCTTTAAGTGGACATTATCACAAGCATGTGGGGTTATTATAGATGTTATTAGAGCCACTCATATATCAATATTGTCAATGTACACCTGAATTTAATTGAGTTTAGGCAAAGAGGGAAAACCTCTTTGAGAATCTTGGGTATATAAGTAAGCAAGCCTTATACATTTAATAATGTATTGTAAAGTCATGTGGGCTTAGTATCAAAATGAACAATATCACTAGGCTGGGTTGTTATATGCTTCCTCCTTGACAACATACCCCTCACTATACTTTCAATTTCATCCTCATGTCTCATTCCTTACTAACAAGCACTTCATAATTTTACCTATTGAGTGGTATCGTCGCTCGTGCCTTACAATTCTTACTCATCACTTACTCATTCAACTTATATGAATCTAATAAGTTTTGGATCTTATTGCTTTAATCTTAATTACAGGATCCAGAGTAGAATGAATAGGTAACTTCTTAAATGTCTATGTAGCCTCTCAATAAATGTATGATCGTCAACAAACCCTATTTCTCTTATACCACTTATAAACATGATATGTAGTAGAAGCGAAAGGTAAAGTATCTCATAAACATTGAGTAATTCAATTAAGTGGAAAATTAAAAAAATTGATAATTTTATAAAAAAAACACGTGAGGCCTCATTAGGAAACTTTTACAAAACAAAGCAGGACATGAATATGGTATCTATAGAACTTCTAAGTTACACATGAGACAAGGACCTACCTATACCCAAAAGTATACTAAACGTCCCTCCATAAACAAGAGTGCTTCAACAATAAATAGGGCTAACCACAAGACAATGGAATGAGTGGAGTACCTAGCGAGGATCAGTACTGCCGTGAGAGTCCACACGTGCATCAAAATAATGCAGTATCTTGACAAAAGAAAAGTGAAATACATGTGAAATAGTACTTACATGATGAGGTGAACCCAAATATAAAAGAATATACATTATACTAACACCAGCTTATTACTGTTCTGTTTCTCTATAAATATAATCACTATTTTTTAAATTAAATATAAGAGGGTAATACTTCTTGGGTCATTGTTTTCACATGTCTAGACTTAACAAACCCTACTACTTACAACTCCTTTAACCCAAACTTGATATGATTTGTTCTGAATTCAAAGGACCTACTATGTGATACAAATATTTGGTACCTTTGAGCAACTCACTAAATGATTTTCTATGGTTAAGAAAGCCTTACAAAAGTAAATAATGTATTGTAAAGTCATGTGGGCTTAGTCCCAAAATGAACAATATCACTAGGCTGGGCTGTTATATGCTTCCTCCTTGACAACATACCCCTCACTATACTTTCAGTTTCATCCTCACGTCTCATTCTGTTAGACCCCGTAAATATTTTAATTGTGGTAAATTATCGCTTTGGAAAATTTTGCAAATATCGTGTAATTGAACTTAAGTTAATTATGGTGCATAAGTATAGGAGTTGAGTGT
>JAABOM020102333.1:0-24829 GCA_011800125.2 Solanum clarkiae | reverse complement strand
CCCTAGTTTTCTCCATAACACAAACTTTCCAACCATTGCTTTGGTATTATTTTCTACTATAACTAAAGTCAAACTTAGCATCTTAAAGTATAACCTCAGTCAAATACCGTCATATAAAGTGGGATGGAGTTAATGATTTTATGGGCTGATTCTGTCACCCCCTAGTTTTCTCCATAACACAAACTTTCCAACCATTGCTTTGGTATTATTTTCTACTATAACTAAAGTCAAACTTAACATCTTAAAGTATAACCTCAGTCAAATATCGTCATATAAAGTGCGATGAAGTTTTATTTTCATTTTTGTAAGTATCATTCTTCTCTATTCTTGCAGCTTTTTGCAAGAACAATGCTAGCTGAGGTTCAAAAAGATACTTCCTTAAATGATGGAAAAACTATTTCTGCAAAACTGGTATGCAAACATATACTGCATTCATGATGTTCTTGACACTTGTTAAATATTGCATTCTAGTTAAGTTATTTATGTAGGCAGATACCTTGTCTTCCATATGAATCCAGGAACCAAATGTAAAGGTGGCGTTTGAACTGGGTAACAGGCCTATTTTTAATTTGGTTTTGGTTGTTGGAATATATGTAGGTATTTTACATTTGACTCTGAAAGGATTGTGCTTTTACACAGTTAAATAGCTAAAGAAAAGGTTAACGAGCAAGAACCTATATTCACAATGAAACATAATTCTGAGAATCTGAATTGCTGAAGCAAAAACAGATTTAGGAAAATAAAGAACAGCTTATGTAGAAAAGAGGTTGTTCAGTTATGGAATACAGGCCTTTTCTGTTCTTTCTCGAGAAACAATATCTTGCTTCCCCAAAAAAAAAAGAAACAAATTGTTGTTTTAGTTCAAAATCAAAATCAGCTACTTGGTCAAAAACAAGGATTTTTGATTGGAAACCAAGCACACTTTAAAGAATTGCAAGGGTATCTTGACCAGACTCTATGTAATTGTACCAAGGAATCAGTAAATTAGTACAAAGTTTCTGGTTCTAACAGAACCTCTCCCCTCTCTGCAAAATCAAGTCCAGACCTATTTCTGGGCATTCACAAACATTAGCACCTTAGAAACAAATTTCCATCTTTCCTTGGTATTTGATAAATATTTTTTCTTTTTCTTTTTTCCTTTTTGTTTTTTTTGGTTTCCCACCTGTATCTGGTACTCGCTTTGGAGCCCAACCACTCTGGATTTGTATCGAAAAGTCCCATTTCCTGTGGGGACCTAAGGATGGAGGGGTACATATCACCCCACCACAACTTTTGGTGGTGGATGACATTCACTATACCATTTGCCTTTAAAAAACTCTCTTTCTTGAGTTGCCAAAATTCATACTTCATGAGTTCACGGACAATCCAGTTATCTAACATAAGTAGCATAGATGGTCTCAAGGAGAACCACTCTTTTGACACTGTTAACATCACGAGAAGATATAAAACCACCCAGCCCATTTACATGCACCTCATAAAGTTTGACCATTCTATTGTGTATGTAAATATTCAAGAGTGAGAGTCTGCAGGCCAATGAAGAATATAGACCAGCGAAAATGTGCATAAAATCGAAGTTCTTCACTGGATCTCATGACCATATATGTGGTATCAATTGCTCACATATACATGCATGTGTGTATAATAGCAGATTCAATACATCTTCAACAAATTTTATGGTCCATACGTCTGTTTGCTGATTACTGCATGCCTAAACTTAGTCTAGTGCAACAAATTAGCTTCTGGCTACCATATCTATAACTTCTGCATCTCTGTGCAGACATTACCAAATCTTCCAGATCTAATACAGTCTTGAAGAGCAACAAGAGCATGTTTTGCAAGACATGACCCTCAAAATTAGAATGAAAATCAAGAATGGTATCCATTAGTCAAGTCCATAATGTTATGGACGTTATGTGTAAGCCATCCATCAGTTAACATGTTTTTGCTCTTTTGCACGTTCATGAAAGGTATAAATCTGATCAATGGGTTAGCAAATAATGAATGTGCTAAATTAGAAGCCATATAAGAATTTAAACCTTCTAACCTTCGTACTGTCAAACCAAATTCCAGGATCATAACTGATTCCAGCAGATACCCGATGTGCCTAGTACGCCAAAAGAGCTACAGCCAGGGTAAGAAGATCAATTCAGTTAGTTGCACAAGAAACTTACAAGACTTCTCCTTGTTATGTCAATAGAAAGTAAAATATTGACTTAGCAATTGGAAATTAAGGAAATCCAAATCAACTTATAGTCAAAGACATAACAAGCTGAAAGTAATCATAAAACGGACTCAAAGACAGTAAAGGGACAGTCCACTGATCACTCAAATATGCTTTATTTTGAAAGCACTTCTGCCAAAAAGGACTTTCAGAGAGGTTCTTGGGGAGAACTGTAGTTCGTATTCGGACAATCCATTTGAGAAGTGCTTTGGTCAGTACTAGACAAATGGTTTTGTTTAACCCATCTTTTCAAAAAGTGATTCTGAATGTAAATTAATGGGGAAAAAAATCCACATATTCACTCATCAGTTAATGTAATTTAAATAGATAACTTATTTTGAATATTTTTACGAAAAACTTAATTAAGCTTTTGAATTTACTTGGTTAAAATGTAAAACAAAATTGCAAATACATTAAAAATTAATCAATATAAAATATACTTAAATCAATGTAACTTGCATGGTTTTGCACAACCAGCCGTCATACTTGAACTTTCCTCGTCTCTATTTGGCAAAAAAAGCATGCATAATAAATGCCACTGAGCATTAGCCATGCTTGTGTGGCATACATTTTTTTTGACAAAGGTAACAAGTTTGTACTATAAATGTTCACCACTAAGGCTGGAATCCCAAAAATTTACATTATATAATTACGTTTAGATATATGACATAAGTGTGCCAATTACACTTGTAAGGAGCTTGGATGTAATGACAAGAAAGAAATTAGAAGACAAGATAAAATTCCACTCTTTTTTCTTTTTTGTTTTTCTGTCTCTACTTTTCTTCCCCTTCTCCTTCCTGCAATGACTCCTCACCCCCTATTCAAGAGAAGAAGGCCCTCTCTTCTTTCTTCACTTTTTCACCAACAAAGCACCCATCTCATACATCACAAAAAGAACCTATCGACTAATTACCTAAAGC
Organism: Solanum clarkiae; assembly: GCA_011800125.2. Lineage (NCBI taxonomy): Eukaryota > Viridiplantae > Streptophyta > Magnoliopsida > Solanales > Solanaceae > Solanum > Solanum clarkiae. The sequence goes on along the minus strand of JAABOM020102333.1, from coordinate 21,688 downwards.
AGCATCACAAAACCAATTTTGCTCACTCTATTCACATCTCTTTGAACAACCCACAGCTTGAAATACCTTTTTTTTTTTTTTTGAAGAAAACCCACAGCTTGAAATACACGCACATTTTTAAACAGCTCATTCCAAATTTTACATTTTCACCTTCAAACAGTTTACTGTCGCACCAACTCACTCCTTCAACTTCTTTCCCATGAAACATCCATAAATACAACCATATCTTTAGACAAAAACCCAAGTAGTAATACAAAGCTCCGAAAAATAAACGTTCTTCTGTGCATATTTACAACTTCAACATCTTCCTTCCTAAAAGAACCTATAGCTAGATCCAATTCCACACATTCACCAGAACCACACTTCACTCATTTAAAGCTTTGGTAGACAAGGCATTAATGGATAATTCCAAAGCAGAAGGTCCCCTCAAGAGCTCCATTTTGAGGTAAAGATCTTTTTATGAAGAAATTACGTGAGACTAAGTGGGCATTTGGACATAAATTTGTGAAGTTTGGAAAAAAGAAGTATCTGGGTAAAAGTTGAAAATGGTATTTGGAAATTGGAGTTGTTTTTGGAAATGAATATAAACTGGAGTTGTTTTTGAATTTTTGTGAGTGATTGGAGTGAATTGTGAAAGCAGCTTTGGAGTTTTTCGAACTCCAGAAAATTGTAACAATTTCTATGTCAAAACAATTCCGGAATAGCAAACTGAAAAATATCGATGGTCAAATGGGTACTAATAATTGGTCCACCAAGTTAGACGACTGACTTTAGCTGACAAAAAATTAACTTTGAGACCCAAAAAATGGGTTTTTTTAATCAAAATGCAATCTAGAATTGTGTCAAATTTTTTGCTCACTTCTCTTCCTATTTTATTGGATCATGAAGAGGTGCATCTAATGTTTTCTTCACTCATTAACGACAATTCCATTTGTGCAAGTTTGTTCTTGTATTAGTAAAATTACATTCTAAGATACAGGAGTGTGGGGTTGTGTAGTGACAGCGGAGGAGTTGCTATTGGTGGTGGCAGTGGCAGCACTACTACCATTAATGAAGACTAGCTATGAGAGGTTAATGAAGATGATGATGACATTTCGTGATTTTATCTATCGTGAATATGATGTGTTATTTATGTCAGGGTGCGTGGAGACTTCAATGAAAATAAAGGACATCCTTATCCACAGGACACTGAATGAATCTGGTAATTAATGTCGCCAGAGAGGCTGAGGTGAGTATCGTCGCTGCATGGTTATAGGTGTTTAAAATATGTATTTTGATCAACTAGAGATGTTTAGTAATCATGAAGTGAGGCGAATGACTTTACAAGACCGTGACAGCAAAGGTGACAAACTTGATGTAATACCCCGTACCTCGGAAGATCGGATCAAGGCTCGTAATTTTGCTTCCGGAGGAAATTTTGCAAGGATCCAGACTTCGTAAGGTAGAACCAAGGCTTGAAGTAGCATTTCCAAGAGTTTTTGGCCAAGGTTACCTTCCAAGGAGCCCTTCACGAGCTGTGGAGGGCACCACTGGCCCATGGAGACTTGCCTTGGCATGAAAAGTGGACCGCCCCGCTGGGGTACACACCACGAGCCACTTCACGGGCCGTGGTGCACACCACGCCACGTGAAGGGCTTTTGTGGTGAGCCCCCTTCCTTGAACCAGTGCCCCTTGCACTCCATGTATGGCACCACAAGCCGTGGTGCACTACACGGCTTGTGAAGTGTGCTGTGGTGGTGCCTTTGATAGTTTTTCTGGTTTGTTGAAGTGAGGGTGAGTTAGTCTTTTCCAAGTTCTTAAGCCCCTATGTGATTTATATTGACTCCCTTGCCTTCCCAAATCAATTCCTAGGCCATTCATAACACCCCATACATTCCATAACACTTGGTCTCTCAATCACTCACAAAAAAACCAGTCTCCAATCCTCATTCAAGCTCAAGTCAAAGGATCTTCAAGGAACACTCAAATTCAAGCAAGATTCACTTTCAAATCTTCAATTCAAGCTTAAGTATGGGGGATTCATCTATGGTCCCCTTTCAACCATGGAGCCCAAACCTTATTCATCCAATTTTTTGTACTTTCATGCATGAACTAAGTATAGTTCTCATGATTTGATGTTAGATTGTTGGAACTATGATATGGATTGTATTCAAATGATGATTTAAACATGAACAAGTATTATTTTATTAGATCACAAGATTTTCATGAGATATGAACTTACATGACTTGATGAACTATGATTTCAAGCATGGGTAACTTTAATTATGATTCATATGCTCTTCTATGCTTTTTGATTATGTATGAATCTATTTAATTATGATGTTTTGAACTTGAATTTCATGTCCCATGTTATACTCCCACTTCTCATTACATGATCATGCAGAACTATAATTTTATATGAGAATTTGATTATGAACATGAGTTTAATTATGAATGTGGACATGAATTGAGTATGGGTCTATGGCCATGAACTTGATTGGACTTGAATTGATGAATATGAATTGAGCATGTGCACCAGTATAGTTTGATTTGACTATGATATTGACCATGACTTCAATATGAGCATGAAAGTGACATGGTTATGAATGTGATATGCTTCCAAGTATGATTGAATGTTCTCGATTATGTATGGGTTGATATGTATTGATGAGAATAGGTACAACCTTCCCTTACACTATCATGAGCATGGCTATCATGGGTCTTAAGGTTGACCTTGGAAGGTACTCAGGTTCCAAAAAGGTGATCAAGGTGATCTAGGACTCTAGTATGCCATGAGAAGGGTATCTAGGGCCTTGCGGTTGACTTGGGATATGACTCAAGATTCCGAAAGGGTAACCTAGGACTCCAACATGATTATGATAAGGGAGGACTTAGGGCCATAAGGTGACCTAGGACTCTAATGTGCTTAAAGCATGGGTGACTTAGGGCCATTGGGTGTCCTAGGACCTTAATATGATTTATGAACAAGTGACTTAAGGGCCTTGAGGTTGACCTGGGAGAAGACCCAGGATTTCAACAGAGGTGACCTAAGATCTACATGAAATGAAATGCTCTTATGAATGATGGTGATGTTATGAGATTATGATGGGTTCAAGATAATGGCTTCAAGTGAAAGGTTTGACATTTTTATGATGACTTATAATGGTTTATTTATGTTATGCATGATGATGTTACGTTCTTATATTACCTTGCATGCCCGCATACTTAGTACATTCAAATGTATTAACTCGTACTCTATGCCTACATTACATCACAATGTAGGTGTTGGCGATCTTCACATCCATCCCCATGCCTAGATCCATATTATTAGAAGATCCCGATTGGGTGAATCCTCATGCTTCAGGGACAAGGCCTATCATCTCTTTTCTTATGTCATGTTTATGTATTAGAGACAATTTTTTTTCTTTTATACTAAGGGTGAGCCAAGACCTGTTTGAGCCACAATTTATGTTATGGTTTTAGAGGCATTGTTAGACATGTCACTTGACTTCAGACTTGTATTTCTTCTAAGATTACATGACTCATGTGCAATGCTTATGATATGATCAGCTTCCGCTTATGTTATTCTGCTATTGCTTATCATGATTGTTTGATGTATGCTAAGAGGCTCGGAGAGGTACCTTCAGGTTCCTCATTCGCCGTGTTACGACTAGGCCCTAGGCTCGGGTCGTGACACTTGTATGTTCTTTTTATCGATAAAATAATATATTCTTTATAATAAACCTTCAAAACGAGTGTTTGGATATTACATGTACTTCATTTTTTCAAGACTGGTAAATGTATTGTTGAGGACATAATTAAAATAAGAAAATATATGCTCTCTATAACTGTTTAAACTTTTATATGAGATGGAGATCATTATCAAATAGAATTTCCACGTACATAACTCAAGCCTGCACAGTGGAGACATGTAAAGACATAATTGAGAAATAAAAAGTTCTCTCTCTAACAACTTAATGTTTTTAGATGAAAAAGTCACACACTTTCAATATGATAAAAGTTACCAACCAATATAACATGTCAGGTAACCAGATTTGATCTTTGATAACTAGAAAGCCATTTAAAGGAACATCTTGCCACAATAGAACTATTAGATATAATATGGTGCAGTTTGATCCTGCAGCTTTCAAGTCACATAATTGTGACTGTAATAATACATAATGAATAGAGCACTATAATACCATATGGGGAAAATACGAACCTGGACCAACAAGTTACATGCCATGGACAGAAGATCTTCGCCATACATACTCTCTTGAGCATCCAAATCTTTTGATAGTGGGAGATTTTCACAGTACATTTGTGTCATCTTTACAGCTGTAGCCTCCAGCTCTAGAAAAGGAAAAGGCAAAACTTTAGGAGCCAGCATCATATCAGGCTTAATGCATGACATAGGATGCAATCATGCTTGAACAAAAGCAATATGCAACTTATGCACCAAAATTAGGCTTTGCAATAGATGTCATTTTTCTTAAAAAAAAAAAAGAACAAAAGTTCATGAAATGATTAGATCATCTGAGATGTCAAAGCTTCTTGCATTATTAGTGACATTATGCTCAGCCCTTCCTTTTGTCATATTTAGTTCTTTCTTGCGTACGGGTTTTGAGATGAGGGTTCCCAGGAAACAGCCTCTCTACTTCTATGGTAGTGGTAAGGTCTGCGTACATTCTATCCTCCCAGACCCCACTTGTGGGATTTTACTGGGTATGTTGTTGTTTTTTGTATTATGCTCAGCTAGAGAACTTTAGTTATCCAAGATAAATAGGTTTCACTCAACACCAAGTTACAAAAAATGTTTATATAGAGTTTTCTATAACATGGTCATCTATTTCATTGAAGGAAAAAAAGTAAACAGGTTCCCTACAAAAATGTCATTAAAGTAATTCTTGAAGTACATGTATACAATCTATAATAATGGCGAAGAAGCAGGCAGTTCAAGTAGGCATGTTGGCAGGGAGCTGTCTACTTATTCGCAAAATAATTTATTAGGGCTAATATTGTAAAATCATAATTGAAGCAGCTGAAGAAACATAATCAAGCTGCTTTGAAAATTTTAAATTAAGAAACTCACAAAAATAATTTATGAGGGCTAATATTGTAAAATCATAATAAAAGCAGCTGAAGATATATAATCAAACTACTTTGAAAATATTAAATTAATGAACCCGCAAATTATTTTTGCGAGTCCCATATAATAGCGGCAAAAAAGCAGACAGCTCAAGCAGGCATGTTGACGGAGAGTTGCCTGCTTATTCACTCTTCTTAATAAGTAATATATATATCTCAAAACACTACATGGGTTGTACTAAAACTGTATATACAAAAGAGCTCCTAAATTCTCTGTCTATGACTAAATTGAATCTAAAACATCAATGATAGAAACAGTTTCATTTGAGTATATCTGATTACACCAAAAACATGGGATCAAGATACGATTCAGCTTGATCTTCTGCATACTATTCTCCAGATTTTCAAAACATTTACAGTTTCTCTCCTTACTGATGAACCAGATGCAAGCAGGGACAACTCTTCATTTTCTTCTGTCTTTTGCTTGTGGACCTGCATCCGCCCAGCTTTTGAGTGCCTCTGAACCTTAATGATGTATCTCGCCTTTAAGGTTTGACAATATGCTCCAAATTGTCATATAAACTTGCAATGTAGAAATAGACGATTAGTTGGCTGCCTTTTCCCCACAAAAGAAATATCTGGAGCATGAAGTGATCCCTCTTCTCATCAAATTTTCTTGTGTAAGGACTGCTTCTCAGCCAAAAGTCACACAAAACAAGCTACTTTGTGTGATATTTTACTTTCCCAAGGCCAGTAGTTGAGTTGTTGATTGGAATGGTTCATCATTCTGTAAGCTCTACTTACATTGAAGGAAACTTTGTTACTGCCCAGACAGCAGAAGATATTTTCTCCTACCTAAAGCCCACTGAATTGTTCAACTGTGCTAAAAGAATTGAGCCACTCTTTGCATCTCTCAGTCATTTAACTACCTACGAAACAGAAGGCTCCAACCGTGAGTTGTCTACAATTCCGTAATAGTCTTTGGTTGATGATAGCAACAATAACAACATATCCAATGGAATCCCACAAGTGGGGTCTGGGGAGGGTAGAATGTACACAGACCTTACCACTACCTCATAGAGGTAGAGAGGCTATTTCCTGAAAACCCTCGTCTCAAAAACCCATAAGAAGAATAAACTAGATATGAAAGACAGGGTAGGAAAGGAAAAGTAAACAGAAAAAGCGACTAATAACTAAAAACACATGATGGCATGCAAATACGATAAAATTAACATATATAAGACGGATAATGGCAACACAAGATATAAAGGCACGACTAAACCTACTACCCTACTCTACCCACAGCCAGACATCAACCTAATCCTACTAACCTATTAACCTGTTGCGCTGATTCGCGACCTCCACTCCTCCCTATATAAGGTCATATCCTCAATGAGATCAAGTTTCACCATATCTTGTCTGCTAAAATCCCCCCAACACTTCTTCGGTCTACCTCTACCCCTCCGTATAACTCCTAAATCCAACCTCTCACACCTACTAACAGGAGCATCGGTACTTCTTCTCTGCACATGCCCAAACCATCGCAATCTCGCTTCCCTCATCTTGTCGGCCATAGGGGCCACCTCTTGCTTCTCCCGAATGGTCTCATTCCTAATCTTATCACTCTTGGTATATCCACACATCCATCTCAACATCCTCATCTCCGCGACCTGCATCCTCTGAACATGCGAGTTTTTTATTGGCCAATACTCTACCCCATATAGTAAAGACGATCTAACCACCATCCTGTAAAACTTATCTTTGAGTTTAGGTGATATCTTCTTATCATACAATACTCCAGAGGCAAGCTTTCATTTTGTCCATGCTGCCCCAATACGGTGTGTGACATCATCGTTGATATCGCCACCACTCTGGATGATGGACCCGAGATATTTAAAATTTTATCTCTTGGGAATAGGTTGAGTCGCAAGTCTCAGATCAATGTCTGCTTCATCCCCTGCGACACTGAATCTGCACTCCAAGTACTCTATTTTGGTCCTGCTCAATTTGAGCTCTTTGGGCTCCAAAGCGTGTCTGCAGACCTCCAATCTATCATTAACTTTAGCCCGAGTCTCATCAATTAATACTATGTCATCTGCAAATAGCATACATGGAACCTCCTCTTGAATAGACCGTGTCAGCTCATCCATCACCAAGGCAAACAGAAAGGGGCTCAACACAGATCCTTGATGAAGTCTCATCTCAACAGGAAAATACTCTTAAGTCTTCTCCCTCCGTTCTTCCTCGAGTTTTGGCTCCGTCGTACACGTCCTTTATCACCCTAATATATGCCATCGAGACACCTTTCACCTCTAGACACCTCCATAGGACATCCCTCTGAACTTTGTCATAGGTCTTCTCGGGATCAATGAACACCATATGAAGGTCCTTCTTTCTTTCCCTTTATTTCTCAACTAATCTCCAAACAAGATAAATTGCTTCAGTAGTCGACCACCCGACATGAATCTAAATTGATTCACTAAAATAGACACTACTTCTCTCACCCTCATTTCCACCACTCTCTCCCAGACCTTCATAGTGTGACTTAGCAACTTGATACCCCTGTAATTGTTACAGTTTTGAATATCACCCTTGTTCTTGTACAATAACCATTGTACTCCTCCTCCATTCATCGGGCGTCTTGGCAGTCTTCACAATAGTATTGAACAGTCTAGTCAACCACTCTATGTCATCCTTCACCATGTACTTCAAAAACTCTACCAAAATCTCATCGAGTCTGATCGCCCTCCCTTCATCCTATTAATAGCACGTCTACCCTCCTCAACTCTAAACTGCCTACAATAACCAAAATCAAGATGACTTTCGGAGTGTACCAACTCACCTAACTCAATATCTCTATCTCCTTTTTCATTGATGTATAGCAAGATTATATATATTTGGAAAGAGCATTTCTAGTTTGCAAGCATTATGCCAATCATCTTTCAAGAAAATAGTTTTTTTCCCATTTAACACATTGAACATAGTATTGGTTTGAATTCACTCCACGAGTTTCTGATGGACCTCCACAAGCTTCACACCACAGAGTGTAGAAACCTCTTTAGCCATCCATTTGTCGTCCTCCTCATATTTTGCTTTAATAATTGTTACCCACAATAACTGATTGTCATTAGTGAGCATCCATGACCATTTCATTCTATGTGACGTACTCTACTTCAAGTTTTTAATTCCTAATCCCCCATATCTCTTTCCAATTGTCAGTGCTTTCCCTTTAAACAAATGGTATCCTTTCGTTCCTCTATACCTTTGCACACAAAGTTCATACATGCAAAAAGAATAATAATAATAATAAGAGAGAAGTATTATTGAAATGTTTATTCACATTATTACATTGACCCTATTTATAGACACTACATTACAATCCTTATCCAAATAGGATTCGATATGTTATTCCTATACATATTCTTATTCTAACACTCCCCCCTCAAGCTAGTGCATACAAGTTGTATGTACCGAGTTTGTTATAAATGGAACTAATACGAGGACTGGTGATGGAATTTGTGAAGATATCTACAAGCTAATCACTCGACTTCACAAATTTTGTAACATCTCCCAAAGGTATCTTTTCTATGACAAAGTAACAGTCCATCTAAATGTGCTTAATTCTCTCATGAAATACCAAATAAATAACCAAATTTAGTGCAAAATGTCGATAAAATTCAGAGTGGTCAGCTTCACTACGAATCATGTCAAACTCCTGAATTATTGTATTGAACTTCCCAAACCAAACTCGAGAATACTATTTCAGACAATAGATTTGACCTTCCCAATCGACATACAAAGCTACTAGACACTCCACGAGCAACAAAACAAGGTAATTGTTCCATATAGATTTCTTCTTCAAGATCACCGTAGAGAAGAGAAGTGTCTTATCTACATGTTATCATTCTTGTCTTCTCAGGAATGTCTTTGCCATACTTGTGTTGCGAAAGAACAATACTTGATCTGGTCTGAGCAACCGCAATAGCTATAAAATACTTTAGTCTGTCGAGGTCTTTAGTTCAGGAATGTTGAAAGAGATGTTACATCAAGTTAGTAATACCATCCTAATCATTGACAGTTATAACAATATCACCAACATAAACCATCAAATAAATACACAAATTTAGTGCAAAATGTCGATAAAATTCAGAGTGGTCAGCTTCACTACGAGTCATGTCAAACTCCTGAATTAATGTATTGAACTTCCCAAACCAAACTCGAGAATACTATTTCAGACAATAGATTTGACCAGCCCAATCGACATACAAAGCTACTAGACACTCCATGAGCAACAAAACTAGGCAATTGTTCCATATAGACCTCTTCTTCAAGATCACCGTAGAGAAGAGAAGTTTCTTATCTACATGTTATCATTCTTGTCTTCTCAGGAATGTCTTTGCCATACTTGTGTTGCGAAAGAACAATACTTGATCTGGTCTGAGCAACCGCAATAGCTATAAAATACTTTAGTCTGTCAAGGTCTTTAGTCCAGAAATGTTGAAAGAGATGTTACATAAAATTAGTAATACTATCCTAATCATTCACAGTTATAACAACTAAGAAGAGGCCAACAGCAAACTGCAACCATACATAGAGAAAAGAAAAAAAATGTTATTTTAGCTATGGGAGAGAAATCATCAATGTAATTGTAACAACCCCCAGTTTAGGAGCCTAAGACTACAGAAAAGTTGGACATAAAAATGACCTGGATTCAGTTTACAAGGGTGACTTATGGCCCGTCTATGGACTTACGGCTCGTAGGTCGATCCTTAAACATGAACTTAAAGAAAGGAAAAAAGAATTCAAAGTGTGGGTAACCCACACACCCAATAACGGCTCGTAGAAAAGATGACGGACCATAGGTAGATGAGTGTCTTAACATAAAGGAAATTTAGAGTTTGTTGGGAAGGAACCTACGATTAACAAGACGACCTGTAGACTATATTATGGCCCATAGACCATATTTCGGCCCGTAGAATTCACGAATGAGGTCCAGTAAATGAGGAAAAATGGCTAAGTGTGGAAAGACTCTACGAGTCCAAACTCGGGTGGTAGATCAAACGACGAACGTAGAATGGGTTTCGTAGTTTTGGGTCAGCAAAAACTGTTTCAAAAGTTTTGGGAAAAGTTAACATAACGGACAGGGACTACGGTCCGTTGTTCAAACCACAGCCAATAAATGGGCTTCCGTAGACTTCATCCGACAGTTTTAATGAAGGGCAGTTTTGTCATTTCTGCTAATCTTATTCATAAGCTGTCATTTTTGGGATCTAAATAGGCCTAAATCAGATCTTAAACTCTAAGGAACTCATATTCTCTTCATTCTTCCAATTCCTAAAATTTCCGAAGGCATTATTCTCTCTAGAAAGGTCAAGGCAAGCTAGGGTTTCAAGCTTCTTCCCAAAGGCTTCAATTGGTTTCTCCAAGCTTTCCAAGGTATGCGAGTTTGATTTGTGGGTCTCTTTTCACCCACAAAGTTCTTCATAATGTGTTTTACCTTTTGTTTAAGTTCCTTCACAACAATATACATGCTTATGATGATTGCATGATGTTTTAAGTTACTAAATGATATTGACGATATTCTATGATGTTTTTACGAAGAATATACATGTATTTAAGTTATTGATGATGACCCCAATAATGAATTTTGTTGATGATGAAGTGTGGGCCGTTTTACATGTTTTAAATGAGTATGTTTTCATGATTTAAGCATGAATATGTGATTATGATTGTTCCAATTTCAAAGCTTAGCCCCCTAGTTTCAAGTAAAGCTTTGCATGATTTATGACAATGACTAGGGCATTAAAGATGAGTTTTAAAGTTATGATTTGCCAAAGATATAAGCATGTTTACAACTGCCTTAAATATGTTTAAAAAGGTCCCCAAGATGAAAGGACAATACTCACTTGGTGATTCCTTAAGTTCGAGCTACTCTTATGGTTACTACTTATGATTCCAAGTGTCATAATTTGACTAAGCTATGTTTTAAAGATTCTGTGGGAAGACTTAGCACCGAATATGACATTGAGGTGGGGTTCAACGAGGGAACCTTAGTAGCAATCCTTTGTTGCAGTAACAATGTGCCACCATAGGAGCTCTTGTACAGTAGGCTAATGGATCCACGTAGGCCATTTATGTTTATTAAAGATGCATGTGAAGTAATGGAGTTCCACCCATCAAGTGGTCTCTCTATGCCAACTTAGGGGGTTATGTTGGATTCTATGTTGTAGCTCACATAGTTTTATATGTCGATTAAGGTTTTCTCCCACAAGTTTATGACTCTATGATATGATTCCTTTACATGTGACTCCTCATGCATCGACTCTTTTTCATATTGATGATATCCTTCTGCATGTCTAAGCTTATATTTATGTACCTTAATACCTCATATATACTACAACAACAACAACAACAACAATATACCCAGTTGAATCCCACAAGTGGGGTCTGGGGAGGATAGAATGTACGCGGACCTTACCACTACCTCATGTATACTTATCTATTTTACTTATGAATGATGGCATTAAAGTTTCATGCTTGCATTGCATCTCATATACGTAGTACATTTCAACGTACTAACACATATTTTGCTTGCATGATTTAACCATGTAGGGACAGGTACTCCTCCACCAGCTCGTAGTCAGTTTTGGCGTTCAAGACTAGTACTTTTATTGTGGTGAGCCCTTAGTTTGGGACTCTAACATTTTCTATCTAGCTTGTATTTTCTTTTGAGACGATGTATATGTTGGCTTATTGAGGCTTTTACTTTCTATATTGTTAAACATTGGAGTCTTTCTATTTGATGAAAACCGACCATTACGGGTTCACTCTGTGATGTATTAGATGGTATGCTTTACGGACAAAGATATATTTGTCTTACGTGCTTTTTAATGTTGCTTCATTGTCATAAAATGTCCATAGACCCTTTCCCCTTTTTGATTTCGCAATGCTTGATTTAATGCCGATGAATGCTTAAGATATTAAAGATGGGTTGGGTGAGGTGCCTTCGGGTGTCTCATTCGTCGTGTGACTACTAGGCCTAGGTCGGGTCATTACAGATAAGTATACCCTTTAGCAAAAGTGAATCTGAAATAGAAAGAGAACACTACTAGAGAACTGTTGGAAACATTGTAACGTTCATAAGAAAGTGCTAAAAAACTGGTCTAAAATATATGAATCGTCTTAGAATCAAGCAATGAGTCAATATTAAGAAAACTGGATGAAACAGGCTCACACAACAGCACATGGAAGTGACACGGTCCTTGGAACCCTTGATCTAGCCACTCATGAGGGCATGTGAGGGATTTGCAAGTGGCGACGCTAGTTGGGTGTCAAAAATTGTCGGACCTTGTGTTGGTGTTGGATTTTGCAAAATAAGTAGTCATTGAAATTTGCACAATAAATGGTTATTTAGCTGGAATGATGCACCACGATACTTCTTGAAAAAGAGTCTATGAAGAGGCTCATGACCTCAGCACGTGGTGTAGATCTCGTCGGAGAAGGCTGCTTCCAATAATTAGTGGAGGCGCGTGGAAGGTTTTCTTTTGATAGAATATTGTGGGTTATGGTCGCAAGAGCTGGGGAACCCTATGGTGGTGTTGGTTTTTGCATAACACTAACGAATACGAGGTTGACGCAAAACAGACCTAGAAAGTCATGTGAATGCAAAGCTAATGTTTTGACCTAATTTTCTTTTAATAAATGTTTCTCACCAATGCTCTGATACCATGTGAGAATATAAGAGAAAAATATTATTGAATGATATATCTACGTTATTACACTAAGCCTTATTTTTAGACACTACATTACAATCCTTATTCAAGTACGATTCTTTCTATTCATCTTCTTATTGTAATTCTAACACTACCCGAGTGATTCAACTTATTGATGATCCTTTTTGAAATAGGAAACAACAACATCATATATGTTAGAAGAGCATCATGAACTAAATGAGAGTCTAAGCACCTGACGATAGATATTGAGTCCCGTGCTATCAAAGGCACGCTTAAGCCCTGAAATAAGGCTCAAAAATGTGTTGAGCGCTTCACCTCGCTTAATGTGCGCTTCAGTGCATCATCAAGGTTTTAAAACACACTCTTTCTTGCCAATGAACCTCTTCTGAAGAAATGACACTAAACAATTGATATTTCACTTTATCGTAATTATTCTTCAATTACTTTATTTATATATTTGTCATTCATGCTTATAAATTATTCTTATTGGACTAGGCTTATATATTTGTATTTTTCTCCCTTTGAGCTTTTTTCCATTAAGGCCCATGCTTTATTTGCACTTTGCGCTTAAAGCCCCAACTGACCTTAGAGCTTTTTTGCACTTTTTTCTTATGATAACACTGATCAAGTCTTCCATTTGACTTGTTTCTTTTTAGACTTCTCAATCACATTATTCCAAATTTCTATGGATTTGGAGTTAACTCCCAAAGGCATTCCTAGGTAGAAAGTTAGTACGAAACCAATTTCACCACCTAAGATTGCAACCAAAAGTTCCATATTTTTGACATCATTGATGGGGTAGAGAAAACTTTTTCTCCGGTTGACGTGTAAGATGGATACCCATTCAGACAATACCAGCATCACAAATATGAAGCTATAAAGTTCAAATTCAAGTCTAGCATGAAACAATTAATTTAACATGCATCTACTTCAAAACATATATACACTCAAAACTAGAGAGAAAAAACAAGCTATAAAGTGTGCTCCTTCCGTTGATTCGACAGAGAAATGCACTAGGGTGTCACGGTCAAAATGTTTCCAATGCGCACGGATATCAATGTGTGCTTCAAATTATGTGTATTTGAACATCCTTATAAACTTGTCTTCATCTTACACCAATATGAATGCAATGCATCTTTAAGAAGAAGATGTACCATTAATGGGAAGAGTGATCATGCTTCGAACATCATTTTGAATTTTCAAGACAGTAATATGCTGTCCAAGAGTCTTTTTGGGATTAGTTGGAGTAGACTCACAGCATTCCATCAGCTTCTCCAGAAGCAGTGTCTTCTTATCAAGATCCAAAATTTGTAAAAACATTTCAACATCAGAAGCAAAACAAGCCAAATGTCCATACCTGTGATCAAGGAGGAAAAACTCAAGGATAATATGAAAGGTTATAAATAAGCATAACTACAAAACATCCTATACAATAAAGCAGAATACATCCCTGATTTCAACAAATCAGCAAAATGGAATAAGTAAGACCAAAAGAGGCTGCCCACAAAGTTATCATTCATCTCAACAGTTAAATATCTTTCAAGAATAACTTCAATGGCAGAGCAACAATCCAACTTCAACTTAATAATTCACAACTCAGATCAGACTCAGCCAACATCCATGGTATAATGAATTCCAATACCACTTACTAAAATATCCTAAGGTAATGAAGCTGCTGTGCATAACAGTCTTCAAAAAAAATGCCCAGAAATTTTATATTACCCTATCTAGAGTTCAAAGTTCAAATTAGCAAAGGGAAAGAAGGAATATTGGAAGAATGATAGAAGCTACCTGAAAAAATATTGTACCAAAGCCTCCATTAATTTATCTGCATCACCTTTTCCATGTAGAAGCTTTATTCTTTCTATCTCAATATTTGCCAAGTAAGGACATCTTACAGTATCATCATTTGCTTCTGTTAACAATTTCTGTACAAGAGATGACGCATTTGATAGGCGAGAACCAAACTGCATTCAACAACTTGCATGAGTCAGACACTTATCATATAACCTGGAGATAATAAATTATTTAGAAATATTAGCAATTACTGATTCATCTGTCAAGTGAGAAACTTGGGCATCCATCAGCTTTAGAGGATAAGTAGAGTCATTGTTTGCTCCCTTACACAAGCTAGTGTCATCCTCCAGTAAACAGCCAAGATAATGGAGGAAACACTCCCAATCATCGGGGCTGCCAAAGAGTTCAGTGTTACACATATTTGTGTGATAAACAAGGCCAAATTACTTCGTACTTGAACACAAAAGAAGCAATATCATTTGGTTACCACATCTATTCAATTCAAAAGTAAGTTTTCATGCAGCTCAAAAGCTTTCAAAATGACCTCGGTTCTTAAGAGACTAAGCATGTACCATGCGTTATAACAGAACAAACCAACGATTGCTAGTGAGAATCTAATATATTACACCAACACCGAAGAAGTCTGTCTGGTTTATACCTAAGGGAAATAACCTGTATTATACCAGGTTTAGGTATGTTATGAAGGGAAAAAGATAGCGACGCATCATTTGGTACTAAATGTGTTCAGGTATTAAAAAAAAAGATACTTTTAATGGGTAATATAAGAAAGAAATGCTGGCCCACATTACTACCGATACAACATGTATGAGCTCATGTATGAGCTCATATTGCATATAGCAGTCCTCATTTTTCCTGTGAAGTTCAAGATCAACAATACTTTTGGGTGCCCGGTGCTGGTCGCCTGGAATTGCAACAGCAGAATACCATCTTTTAAACAACAAGAGAGAAAGAAGAACAAAAGAAAGACAACACATCCTCCAAACAGCTAATTGAATCAAAATCATATCAATGTAGCAGAAATCTAGTGGTGGAGGAACTATTGGCCTTTGTGTACTTGAGTTACTCCAGTTCCTGCAATAGGCAGAGCAATCTTAATGAATGAGGCTGAGATGTGCTGCCTCTCAAAGTTATATAAGTACCCTAATATATAAAATAGTTTTTTGAGTTCCTCATCACAAAATAAATGTTAAGGGGATAACAATTACTCCCTCCATCCCATTTTATGTGGCACCCTTTCCTTTTTAGTTCATCCCAGAAAGAATGTCACCGTAGTATAAATGTGAACAGTTTAACTTTAAAACTCGTCTTTTAGCCTTAACGAAATGAATCTCAGCCACACAAATATCTGAAACCTGTTTCAGACCACAAGTTTATAAAGTCTTTTTTTCCTTAAACACCATGCCAAGTCAAAGAGTGCCACATAAAATGGGCGAGAGCGTATCTTTCATGATGGGGCTTGCTTTATAATTAGGGAAAAGGCATAAGTTCCCAAACTGTGATTGAAACTCCATGGACACACTTCTGTTTGAGGGGTCCTATCACCCCCTCCCCCCCCCCCCAAAAAAAAAAAAAAACGATTTTAAAATGGAATATAAAGCCCCCTTCCCTTCCCTGGCATGGCATAGACAGCCAAGTAAGTATCCCTCTAGTGTATTTCACGCGCTTCATATACTTTTAAGCATTAATTTTTTTCTTCTTGTTTTTTCATTAAAGCCCTTTTTGAATTATTTCTCTCTTCTCCAATTTCTGAATCTTTTATTCATTTCAATGGAAAATTTCCTCCACCAAGAGGAGTATATTCCATTGGCAAGACTATGCGCTTCGAAAGAACAGGAGCATTGACCAGAGATGGCAATCAAAAGCCTTGAGCAACTCTCTTTAATTCAACTGTTCTGCTAGTATTTTGAGACTGACAGTGCAACAACAGAAATTCATTGGTTTGTTTGTTGTATTGGGTGGCTCACCGTTGGTTCATCGGTGATATTTGGACGGAAGAGATGGAGATGGTGTTTACTGACTATGGCATGACGATTAAGCGGCAAACCTATGATGGTTCTAAAGGAAGAAAACAGAGAAGATCTAGAGGTCTGTTTTCCCAATTTGGAGTACAGATAAGGTGGCTTCACATGGTTTTCACAGCTGAAGAAGATGGAATCTAATGGAGGAATGATGGTTCAGATCTTGGTGAACTGTGTCTCATTCCCTTAAGAAAAATTCTTCGCCCTACATCTCTGATCATTCCCTTTTACTTCTATTGTAACAAAAAAAATCTCCTGCAATCTCTGTTCTTCGAAATCCCTATGTTTACAGATGGGTGGCAATGAGGATTTTGGTGAAAGTAATCAAAAGAAACAATTTTTATATGTATTTTTGGAGTGGAATTTATTTTTGAACACTTGTGGCCTCTTTGGCCATGTGAGATGAAATCATGATATGAAATCATATAAGATGAAATTGAAGTTTTGTTTGGCCAAGCAATTTGAATTTTTATGTTGTATTTTTCGTTCATAGATAGAAACCTCATAAATTGTGAAAAAAACTATCAAAATTGCCTCAATTCTTTACACAATCTTACCAAATAAGTAAAAAATCATGACAAAGGTATAATATACTAAGTTATTTTTAAAAAATTACAATATTTATTGATTGAATTTTAATTTAATAACAACAACAACAACATACCCAGTAAAATCCCACAAGTAGGGTCTGGGAAGGGTAAAATCTACGTAGACTTTACCCACTACCTCATAGAGGTAGAGAGGTTGTTCCCGAAAGACGAATTTTAGTTTAATAAAAAAGTAAAATTGAATATGAGTTATAGTATACTACTGTTTAGTAAAATTGAACATGGTCAATATCATTAGTAACTATATCATCATGTTCATATTCCGTGAATATTTCTTTGATACTTAACGTATGCTTGTTTCAAGATTGAAATTGGTGACTTTTAAGCGTTTCAGGTTGTCGTGGTCGTCGAAGGAAAAGTGCGGGTCACATTTGTCGGATGAAAAGGATTTAATATGGGACAAAGAGGTTAGAAGATTAAACAATCTAATTAATTGTGTGATGTCAAATTAAAAATGACACATGTATCAGTTAGTTAATTTTAAAATTATTTTTGCAACTTTCACATGCACTCACTCTCTGCAACATCAACATTGAGAATGGTACACATTCCATTTTAAATATTTTTATTGTTAATGGAAACCCCTCAAAGAAAAGGTGTCTCTAGATTCTTTATCATAGTTTGGGGGTACTTAGTCTTTTTCCACTATAATTAAGTTAAGAAACTAGCCTCAATATTCAATAGAAGAATATGAGCCCCAAAAAAAAATACAACACTAGAAATCTTATCTTCCACCAGCTGGTAGGGAAACTGTGAATTAAGACTTCTATAAAATATGAAACCAACTTTAGCCATTCTGCTAGAGCTACTAATAAGAAAAAAGACAATAAGTGAAGCACAATTTGAATATTCTGATTCAAAATCCAAGCCTAAACTTCCTTAAAAACTCAACTGCTATACAAATAATATGCTTTTTTGATAAAGAAATAATATGTAAGTGAGGAGAACCTTTTTGTCAGATTTACGTGTGTGTGAGTGCGTGTGTGTTAAAATTGTCTTAAGCTTTGAAGTTTGGCTGCTGGCTGGAACATGGCATTGCAAATATAAACTCCTTTTCCTTTTATGACAGTAAACTCCGGCCACCTTGACCTTGTCGAATCTACCGAACAGTTTTCTGTGGTTGACAAACACAAATGCAAGGTAATCATGCCCACAAAGGCTGGAGCGAATTGGCTCACATTGAATATTGTATATGGTATTTGGACCTGGGATCTCTAGGTTGTTGCTACTACACTCAACAACCATTGTGTTAATACACTTGTCCTGATATATTTCTATCCTTCTTTTTCATTTTTTTTACTTATCCAAAAAAATGAGGGTAGGAAACCATTTTGTTGCGTTGTGAAATGTGGTTCATTAACCAGAACTACATTTGGCCACCCTCCCAAGCCACAGCAACTCAATTCATCCCTAGTTTTGGTTTAGAAGGCATATATAGTCAAATAATGCAGTTTCTCTAGCTTTGGTAGAAGGCATCTATATTCAAATAATGTCTTTAAGAAAATTTACCAAATCAGAGGGATGTTCACAGTTAAATTCTGCTATTGGAATCTCAATTATATGCAGTCTGTACATGAGAGGTGGCCTTGGAAACTGAATTGGAAAACCAAAACTCCACCAAAGGTTGCTTGTTTTGCTTGGCTGGTTTGTAAAAAGACTTGCTTAACTCAAGAAGTGTTACAGAAAAAGGGGTGGCAGATATGCTCAAGGTGTGTCATGTGTGAACAGGATGTTGAAGTCGATGATCATCTATTCCTACATTGCAAAATAGCTAGGAATCCATGGAACATGTTCCTGGCTATGCTGGGAGTGAACTGGGTGATGCATACTACAACAAAGGAACTATTGAGTCTGGAGAGGGATTGGGTGCAGAAAAAAAGTAGACCATTGGTGGAAAACCATCCCAGCTTGCATCTCGTGGACTCTCGAGAAAGAAAGGAACTCAAGATGTTTACGGAAGCAGAACTAGATTTGTTCTTGCAACGTTATTTGCTTTTTCAATTGAAATGGAAGGATGCTTTGAATCAAAGTCTGCTCGAAAATATTAAGGTATATTGTATCCTGCTTCGACTGACAAATCCAACCAGAATTACTATATCGTCAATTCAAAGGAGAGAAATATGTTTGGATACAATGCTGATTCGGGCAAATTTACCTCTTACAGACTTGCTAAAGAAGGGGGTATTGATTATCGAACCCATTCAGTTCTCTGTAAAAAACAATGGAGAATTTCTTATCTATCAAACCATAGGTATTTCATTGGTTCATAAAAGTAAACACCAAACTAATCAAAGAGTCACGACCCCTCCAAAATAATTAAATAAATAACTTTCGATCTCACAAATGACAACTTATATATTTTTGCGTTTTGAAATTAAGTTTTATGTATATGACTTCTCACGACTCTGCTCGTGCCGTGTTTGATCTCGTTCACCGGTTCCCGGGCCGGTTATCTCGTGTGTATGAATAGTTATAAGTATATATTCCGAAGTAGGCCTTTTCCTGGGGAAACCTGCGAGAAACAAAACCGTGCGCTGGTGCATGGGCGACCCATGGCTGGCAAAGCGGACAATATATGCACGTGTGGGGACCGGGCTGTTACACAAAGATACTGAGAACAAAGATATGTTGCTAAAAAGAATTTTGACGAATTCATTTTGCAACCTCAAACTGAAAGAATAAATACAGAACAAAATCATTTTGATTTGCTTGTTCCTGAAAATATTTTATGGTCTAGACGTCGTAAAGAATTGAGAATTCAAAGTTTTTTTAATTCTTTGAATTGGGATGGTGTCGATAGAAATTCAGTATTTTGCAACGAAACCAATGTACAAAACTGGAGTCAATTTTTGGATGAAAGGAAACCCTTTTATAAAGATAAAAATGAATTAATTAAATTGAAGTTCTTTCTTTGGCCTAATTATCGATTAGAGGATTTAGCTTGTATGAATCATTATTGGTTTGATACCATTAATGGTAGCCGTTTCAATATCTTAAGATTACATATATATCCACGATTGAAAATTAATTGATATGCCAAAAATCAAACTTACAAAGAATCAAGATGAATTGTTTAAGCCTTCTGTTTTTTTGGTGTAAAGGTAGTTTGATAGGGGAGAATATAGATTTGGTAGATTTCATAGTAAACTTGTAATGTACCCCCTAGGGCGAGATGTAAGTTTCCATTCATCATTTCTTTTTGGGTTGATGAATGCTTTGAAATGAAATTAGTTACCTTTCTCTCAAAAAAAGGAAAATTTACCAAGTCAAATTATCTTCCTTAATATCTCTCACAATATCTGAAATCAATGCCACAAATCATTCAAGAAACTTCAATGTGGAACACCTAATGCTCATATATAAAAATCAAAGGACCACAGGTAAACACACGAACAAACAATGAACATGAATCAATCAGCATTTTCAAATCACATACCTTAGTTCTAAAACTCTCTGGAATATGCTGGCTGCAGCAGCATAATCACCTCCTCCAGCAAGAAGCCTCCCCTGTCAACTTGAAGTCAAAGAATGCAAATTTAAGGAACGAAAACAATGTTCCACAGAAAATAAAGGAGAGTACCGTAGGACTAATATGCGGCTGAAATGAAATGTATATCCAATTTACGGAAGAAAATTTTCTATGCTTTCAAGATGCTATGAAAAATGCTATTCATACTTTATTTTCTTTCCGTAAGTAAAGATGCTATTTCAAAAACCTTACACAAATTCATCCTCGTTGTCCAGCATTCCACCATCAGTGATCCATGTAGCAATCATGAGTCCTATTACATATGCAGTTGGGACTTCTGTTTCAACCAGAAATGCTACTCTCTATCTCATTTTATACGATTGAGGGTGGTCAACCAAGTTTTATGACTACAATTTTCTCAAACTTCTCCAAAAGTATGTTTAACATTTACAATTTTAGGTTTATTTAGACTTTTTTCATAGTTCATTAATATGTAGACTTTATTGTACAATCAAGAAATTGTTATCAGAAATAAGCCCTGACAACAGATGCTTTAACATTTCTAGAAAAGCACAATTAGCGAAAGAACTGGGCACTCCTGAACCCAAGGTTGCACCCTTTCCACACGAGAACCTGGTTCCATCTTTATATAACCCAAGAAATCCTCGAGAGTGGATGGCACATGGTTCGAAACTCGGTAGACAATCGGCCTCCCTGTTACCTTTCTCCACTTAAATATCACGCGTTTGTCTGTGGCACTATTTGAACCGGTAATTGCCCTAATCCCTAACCTACACATCACTACTTGTGCTCCTACCGCACGATTTAAGCCCCAGGGGCAAAGAAATATCCTCAAATGTAAAGAACTCGTCCTTCCTCTTTCAACTTTACCAGTCATATCAATCTCGGATGGAGCCAAAGATTGACTATTTTTTGACTTTGGAGTATGATGGAATAAAGCAAAATGGCTCTTTA
>JAABOM020102277.1:0-26056 GCA_011800125.2 Solanum clarkiae | reverse complement strand
AACTAGCTTCTATCTCTTGTTTTTCATGATAAAACCATAATAAACACATGTACAAACTTACTTACAATTATATTCAAGGTATATAGCTTGTACAAGAACCCAACTACATTTCATTAGCTGCTTTGCAAAGTGAAGAAACGTTGAGAGAACTTTAGAGACAATTCTGACTTTTTTGTGTGCAAGTTTGAGAATGAATTGAGACCAGTTTTGGGGGCCCTTCATAAAAAGGTCTTTGGCCGAATTTCTCTTGACTTCTTGACCAACATATGACACCCATTAACAAGTAGCTTACCCACCAGCTTGGCCCTCAAAGTTGGGACTTTTTGGAGCACCAATTTGATGGACTTGGGCTGCCAAATTTTCAGCTCTCACTTAGTTTTGGGCCCAATTTGCTAAGTGTTTTATATTGTCTTTGGGCCATTTTTAATACTTCTCTCGGGATGAACATATAGTCCATTTATGGTGCTAAAACATGAGCCAAGGTTACACTATTAACACAGACATTATTCATAATTGAACTTGGACAATTTCGACGTCGAGCCTCTTCTCCGTTTAGTTCGAGATTTTGAGCTAAGCAAGTAGGTGACTCACCTACTTGCTTCCTAAGTCCTACAAGCACCTCAATTATTTTAACTCATTTAAGGACATAATTTCCTTAATTCACCACAAAACATGTATACCCTCAATCCCCCTAAGCGTCAGACGCACATACAGCATATTAACGCGAGATTCAAGCACTTTTGAAAATTAGCGCTAGTTGCCCAAACCATGTCATGTTTCTTTTGCATTGTACCAATATTGCAAGGTGTAGGGTGTTACATTATAGATACTTGATGCCCGGCCAGACCCAACAACTTTTGTACTATGGACCAGAGTAGCCACCTTAGCTGGGCAGATTCAGGCTCCAGTTGCTAGTCCTTCAAGTTTGAAGAGGAAGGAAGTAACAAGAGTGGGAAGAACATGCCAGATTTCAGTGATTCCGTCTTCTATTAATTATTTATTTATTCAAATTCAATTCCAACAAATAAAATAGAATCTTTCTAAACAAGAGTCATCAGATCTTGCCCAGTAGTCTAGTTTTGAGGAGGGCTCCGAGGACAAAGGATATGTTGAGTCCTCCATTGCACCATCTTCATCATCAACACCGGATGCCCATGCCAACCAGTGATGCATCGAGGGAATGGATGTTATCTTCAGAGAGGGTATGCAGCCAAAAAGCAGGACAAACCTACTCATTCTATATATGAGGAGCCTAGGGTGATAGCAAATAGAGTTAGTCGTGTCCTCGATCTACAGGACATGACGATTTGTTATGGGCTCATATGGCAGATAGAGTGTCCTGGTCAGTACTTCTCGATTCTGTGAGGGAGTTTTATGCATCCTACGCAACCACCATTCAGTCTGGTCTTCCTATGAGGAAGAAACGTCTCACTCAGTCTCAACTAATAGAGTCACGGGTGATAGGTCGGCAGGTAGACATTTCAAAGGAGAATAACCGTCGTATGCTTTTTGGTTCAGAGTACCATGCCATCAGATCTACAGTAGAGTTTGATTATAGGTTGGTATAGGCTAGGAAACCATTGATTATGAAGTATCCTGATCATTAGACAACAGTTTTTAGACGAGTGGCTAGTCATATTACGAAGTAGGGTCCAGAACCTTCTCGCGTCACCACCCATGTGGAGCTAATCATTAAGGCTTCACTCAACTTTCTCACAAAATTGTTTGTGGGCCATTGTTCGATCATGCATTCGACCAACCTTTGTTGATAATACTCTTAAGTCAGAGCATGTTGTTTCGGCTGCCAACATCATGGCTAGCTATGATGTAGAATGGGCTCATCTCATCGCCGAGCAAATACATGAAGTTGCACTAAAGAGGGCCGCCTTCTTCCCGTCACCTTGTTCAATCTACAGACCCTCTGTTGAGTCTTGGGTGGAGATACTATACCAGTAGGACCGGTTGGTAGAGGCCTAACACACTTTAGAGCCCAGCCTGATCATGGTTGATAAGAAGTTATTGGTACTCCGACCAACACAGCCTCCACCTCCGCCAGAGATGTTCGCCTCGGCGTTACTACCTGGGGATTCCGAGAGAGAAACCACCACTACTACTACTACTATAGAAAAGATTCCCTTGCAGCATGGCGCTGGTAAGGATAGGGGGCCCACTATTGTTGTTACGCACTAAAGGCCACTACATTACAGACTCCTACAGCTTGCATGGTCTACATTTTTATCTCTTTTATTCAGGCTTTGCATGGATATTATCACATACTGAGGCCCAATTGACTTAGCTTATCAGCAGATTATGCTGTGGGTCGATATGTTATTACAGACTCGAAGGATCGAAGCAGGCATTCACTATTTCTACTATTCAGGATCATTTTTTTTGTAGTGTATACCAGTATCGATTCCTTCAAGGAAAGGGTTCAGAAGAGATTAGCCAAGGCCCGACCTTCTGATTTGTAAACCCTGTAGTTAGATATCCAGCATCTCCGGACTAATATGATAGCATCACTAGCAGCCCCAGTTACATTACAGAGATGACATCTCACCGATATTAGATATCTTTTCCTCTGAAGAGCCTATAGAGACATTTCTCGTTATACGGATATGGATCCAGAAGAGAGAAATGCCCGTGCAAAGCTCTCAGAAGATGAAATGTTTGAGCTTGCCGCAAGGAGATCGAGGCACGATGAGAAAATGCAGCTAGCTTGTGAGCATGATAGGTTGAGGGGTATTGGCATCTCTAGAAAGAGCACCATTGCTGCAGGGAGAGGGTGGCCAGACTAAGCCACAAACCGAGGTGCCCAGGTATGTGTTTGACCCCTTATATTCTATTTTTGCTTGATTTTTGTGCATTGGGGATAATTCACATCTTTTTCTATGGTGTGTGGGTAGTTATGGGCGTCAGTGGACTCTGAATAGCTTACGGTCCGTAGCTACCCCAATTATTTATCTCGAGGTTTTGTTACATGTATTTTTTTCCTCGTGGATATTTAATTTTCGTTGAACCGGCACATTTAAGATGTTTAGATAGTATATGTAGCATATAGTACAAATACTTGTGGCATATAGCATGTTTTTTTTTTTTTGAAAAATGATACCCACAAAAAAATTTTTTATTAGTAGTTAGATGTAACCATGCATCTAAAATTTTTTTTTTATTAGTAGTTAGATTTTATTAGTACAAATCTAGGTGTTTGTCAATATCTGTTCTTAAATCTGAGGGCAAGTTAAGATAAGAAGCATGATTTGTGACTCCGTTGTTGATAATGTATGTTGTGACATATGAGGTAAGCTTATTTTGCTAGATACATGTGTTTTGTGTTTATTCAGAACTTGCTCTATTACTCTAAGTTAGATCGTAGATTGAATGGATTAGGAAAGAATCTTATACCTTTGCTCGTTAATTAGTCTACTTTGGCCTAAATTTTATAAACCAAATGATGATTCATCCCTTGTTCCAAATATTTGAGCCTTACATGTGTCAATTCTTTCAAAACACCTGATTAGCCTAGCCTTGTCTAGTGAAAAATCATGAAATTGGCCCTGGTCTTTCCTTGAGCATGTGAACCCTAATTGAGGCAAAAAGCCTAAGTTGAGGGTTGCTACCAAACGTTGCCCTGGTTCAGGGATGAGATATTGTGTACTATAATACAAGCTAAAAGCCTAAGTTAAGGGTGGCTGGTGTAAGGGTAAAAGCACAAAAATAAGGCGAAGAGTTAGGAATGACGAGGAAAGGAAGAAAAATCATTACCGGGTGCAAGAAAAAGAAAAGATGCCTAGATTGAGCTAAAAAGCAAAAAGAGGCATAAAACAAAGGCAAAAATTTAAAAAAAGAAGAAAGCACCTGGGAAAGGCTTGAATGAAGGAAAAAGGAGAATAAGGTGAAAATGACAAAGTTGGTAAGGCAAAAGTATAGACAGTTTCAAGGGTACCAATTACTCACTATTTTCCTAGCATATCACACCAAAACCCCCTGATCCCACATTACAAGCCTAGAAAGTCCTAGAGTGATCTAAGTCCAGCTGGTTAAAGGTCTAAGTTATGAGTATAGGGGCAAGCCTATGGTATTAGTCGTTGTGCATGAATATATGTTTAGAGAGAGAGTCTGTTTGCACAATCCCATGGCTAAATTTGAAATCATTTTTGAGTGTAAAAAATGGGACTTCTTTTTGTGAGAGCACTTCCATTGCATTTTTAGTATTTGACTTGTTCAGTAATTGTCGATTATTGATATTCCCTTGCTTGTTATAGTTGTGTTGTCACGTACACCAGTTTGTATTGGTTTGCTAAATAGCTATCTAATCTTGTAGCGAAAAGCTGGTGTGGGTATCTGGGTTTGAGATTTATATGATGATATGTGCCATTAAGTTGAGTTTTGTGTGCTATTGTATTGTCTATATAGATTGAGTCTTCGTATAAGGACAAACAATAGATTTATGTTGAGGGTGTTGATGTGTTGTCAAAATACAATACTTTTGATTCTTAAAATATAGGATTTTGTGTGTTCTCAATGCGATATTTTTGGGTTTTATTTGTTTTTGTCTTTATATTTGCAGGAAGACAGGTTGGCCATGATTTGTGGAAAAATTGCAAAATATTATTAATTTTTGGTGATTTACGAGAGCCTCTACAAATCGTAGAGCATTCTATGAGTCATAGAAGCAGTTTCATGACAAATTTTAGTAAAGGATAAAATCTGAAGCTCAGCTCGACAAGACAGGTATATGAGTCATAGAGTAATCTACAAGTCGTGTTGATGGGTTTCATAAAGATTTCCACTGAGGGACAAGTTGATGAGTCTAAAGCCTACGAACATGCATTACAAGTCCCAGATCAGTGAATGAGTCGTGAAGATGTGTTATAGAGGGGAAGTCCAATATCCCAGGAGCTAACTCCGAGACCCCAACTGCAACTTGTATATCATAATACAAGTCGTAGAGACCTTTTGTAAAGTCCGCCGACTGGTTTTTCTATTTAATTTAGGACTTAATCATAATTACTATAAATAGTACTTTTAGGTTATTATAGGAGAGAGGATGTCATTATTCAACAGTTTTAGGGTTTGTACTTGGAGAACCCAAAACTCGAGAGAGAAGATAATGAGAAAACACTTGTGCATAAATTTGATTTTGAAGCTTGTGATTTTCATTCTTTTTGGATTTGCTTGATCTTAAATCAATTGGGTAAGTGTTTAATTATATTTTCTCAATTGATAATTTATTCATCTACCTATAGCATGAGTAGCTGAATCCACAACTATGGTTGTGGGAACCATGAAGAACTAACTTAGTAAACCAGGGACATTTGCAATTCTTAGAATAGGTATATACATGTATTTAATCAATTCTATTCGATTTGTATGTTTTCTAATGGTGGCCAACATTAGAACCTGACAAGTGTTACTAACTAGACCAAGATAGTAATGAATAGGAAAAGAGACTGATTAACAGGATTTGATGATGTATTCTCATCTAATCAATCGAATTAGCCCAAGGGGTGGTTGACTGGGACTTATAGGTAACGGTTAGTATTCCACAATATATAGAGATGAGCAATGTCACATAGTGAAATTTGCCTCTCAACTTTGACCAAAGATCTTGGTGAACTTAAATTATCGTCCTGCATGCTATACACTTGAAAAGAATTGGGCTATCCAGTGATACTAAGTTGAGGAATCATGTGGAACACGATACTCTAGTTGCTCTCTATTGTTGATTATCCCTTGTGACTGTTAGTTTAATTTACTTTAATATTGATTATTGCAAACCCCCCTTCAGGGAATTGAGTTGGTAAACTACTTGAATTGCTTATTGGTGAATTGGTCTTAAGTATATGTATTCCCTTGGGTTCGAATATAACCTTTGTTAGGTTATATATCTTAACAACGACCATTTTATCCTCTCAAAAGGAGGTGTAACTTAGGTGACATCAACTACAAAACACCCTCCAAGGACCAGCAAGTCATTTATACAGAAAGTATAGATACGACACAATATAACTGAGTCATAATTTATCTCTAGGTATATGTACAGAACCAAATATATATATAAGGAAAGTCTAGGATAACAAAACATAACAACTAATACAGATGGAGACTAGAAGGATCCAAGTACATTGAATGCTCATTCCTAGTATCGGAATAAGACAACTATAGTAGGAGTGGTCAATGTTGCTAGCTCATGCGAGGACCTGCATCACAGGACAAATATAGAAAGTAAGGATAAGATAGGATATTGCTCCATGTGTTTCGAATCCACAAGAACAAGACTAAATATGCTAATGAATATGGAAGTAACTAGAACCAAGCAGAGGGGTAGTAAAGTAAGTAGGTGTAATGCCCTACTGTCTATGTCTGCACTCCAACTAGACCCTTATAAGCCATGAAAGTTCACCCACACACAATAACTGAGTGAAGAGGTGTATACTGGACCAAGATGTAACAGTGTGAAGTTTTCAATAATCTCATAACGTAATCGCGTACATGCATTACTATCTCTTTAGACAATTCATCCTGGCCTCCAACAAAAACTGTACACCGAGACTTGGCCTCCAACCTAGGTGGATATCTGGCCTCTAACCAATGTTAATACCTGGCCTCCAGACCAAGCTATGACCTGCCCCATACTAGGATAAGGGGAAATGTGGCCAGTGGTCTACCTAGGTCCTTAGGAAGCAAACTAGTCTTTTTTTTCCTAAATTTAGCACTAGACAACACTTCAAATATATCTACACACATCTTTTATCATTTTTGTTAGAGGTATTTTCACAAAGAAATGAAGAACAATAGAAAGATTGATATTTTTGGTATTTTGATTGCGTCTGCATGAATAGTGCATTCCTCAATGAAAACTGGACTTCGGAGGAAGATGCCATCCTTGAGTAATAGCTCATCAGTATTTATGCATTTTGTGCTTACTAAGCTCTGTAGTTTTAATTTTTGAATTTTTTGTTTGTTGCTGATTAGACATTCTAACATTATATAGTTCATCATGATGTCATGTAATGGAAAATATAGATGTTTTATGAATTGTTAGTTTTTAGGCTTCTTGACCATCAAATTTCTATATTTAGGGTTTGAGTCATCCTGAAGTAGAGATTAGGTGGAAACCCTAGTATCTAAAACTTATTAAATCATAGATACATATGGTTAATGGTGAAATTAGTTTTTAGTTGGTAAGATGAAAACAAATCTCAATTTGAAGAAATTAAAAATCAAATGTATCTACAAAATTTTTATTTGTTCTCCGTGATATCTTTGAAAATCAATTGGTGTTGGTTGTTTAAATTAAGGATAGAAAGATAGATAGATAGATAGATAGATAGATAGATAGATAGAAAGAGAGAGAGAGAGAAAGAGAGAGAGAGAGAGAGAGAGACAGAGACAGAGACAGAGAGATAGAGAGACAGAGAAAGAGAGAGACAGAGACAGAGAATATAGAAGGAGCAAACGAATTGTTTCCTAAGATATTAAAATTGTAGTATAAATGTTGATCATGAAAATCCCATATTGTCACCTTTTCATCATACCCTTTGTTGTGTTATAATAACAATAAAGTTAATTTTTAAAAATAAGTAACAAGTTTACTCTAATAGTAGTTATCACCTATAGTAAGTATAAGTAAATCGTAAAAAATAATAAAATTTCAATAGAAATCTTGTTCTTATGGTGTATCATAGATGATCAAATATTAGTCAAACTATCTTGAGTGTTTTTTAACTTGATTTTTCTCAGTTTAGTATAACAAATATTATGCCTAAAATAAGAGCGAAATGTTATTTTTTGCAAATACTCTTCTTAAAGCAAAAAAATTGTTATACTCAAAATGCATTGTAGTTAAAAGATAAACGTACATGGGATGTAATACTAAGATGTAGATGGTAGGTAAGTCTTCTGTTTTCATATTAATTTTAGCTATTTATTTATTTATTTGTCAATCTATTATTATCATAAGCAATTTTCACATTTAAAACATATTTTTTTCTGCCTCTCCATAGTAGAGATGTTGGTATTAGTTGTATTACAAGTTTTTTTGACATATTCCTTAGGAAATAAACATCAAAAGAAGGATTTGGTGTGATATTGACTTGGAAGATTCTTTTTAGTACATAATTTATGTTTCGATTATTGATTCGAAGTTTAGAGTACAATAACGGACTCAGAAGATGTGAAGCATGGGAGTGTCAAAGATTGAGAGATTTTTTCTTAAAGCTGACCAAATAATTATTGTAACGTAATTTGTGTTTTTGGGGAGCGAGGGACGTTGGAAAGGTATTGATGAAATAGAAGTATTCTTTTTGTTATTACTATCAAAAGTTTTGAAGGGATGGAGAACACATACATTTCTAATGACATTGCTGTTTGGAAAAAACATTGACAACTTAATGTAAGATATTCAAAATCTTATTGATCCAAAATTGAATCATTTAAAGGACATCAAGTTGTCTTCAATGGACACTTAATTGAACGACTCATCTTTAATGGAGATTTTTCATGATCAACATGATTATTGTTGAATTAGGAAGCCACATAGGCTGATTGCAGAATTAGGAAGGGATGAAACCTAGAGTTCAAAAGTTTGATGAAATTCAAATCTTGCCTTCCTTGAATGTGATTGCTTTTAAATTTTTTCAAAATTTGACTACCAATTTAAATGTAAACTACATAAAGAACAAAGTTCTATGAGGATACAAGGATGAAATTCAATGTACATTGTACTCTTAAAATGATTTGGTTTGAGAAGCAAGAAGATTTTATACAATGCCTTCTTTTAAAGATAAATCATTTTTTTTCAAGTTACGCATAGTATTTATGTTTAACCGCTCTTTTTCTTTTTTATTTTCTTTTCTCTATTTAAGGAGAATAATAAGAAGCAAGGAAGAGAACATATTTTAAATAAATATATAGACAATAAAGTATAATTGTGGCACTTCCCTTTCTAATTGATACTTAAGAGATAATATTTTCATTAAGCAAGTTTCTCTTTGTTAGAGACATTTTCTTGACTTTAATTTACATCCATATGCAACCTAATTTTTTGGGGAAATGAATGAGATTTAACTGATGTGCTTCTATTTCTTGTTTGAAATATCCATTTACAACCATGATTAATGTGAATCTCATTATGGAAAACTCTTTGATTTTATATTTTGACATCATTCTTCCTTTAGTTTTTTTAGTCTAATTTATTCTCTTGATGTGACATCCATATCATTTCGAGAAACTTTAATAAGATTGAAAACTTGAAGGAAATAACTTTACATGCATATGCATATGACACAACAAAAGGGTCGATGCCCTTGACACATTATTTATTTTTAGGTAATCAAAAAATTTTAGTTATTATCGAAGCTAAGCCTTTAATCAACATCAATAGACTCACAAAGAATTTTTTTCCAAATAGAAGACATCTTTTTAGAGTCAGAAATTGAAAGGACTACAAAAAGTGCCTAAAACTGTGCCTCGAATGCTTGGAATTTTAAATCTCGTATATCTCATAATTTACCTGTGATATTGAATATCCAACTTGATATTCTTGTTCAGGGAGTCAAAATTAGGGGGGATAGGGGCTTAACCCTGATTTAGGAGCAATCGAATCACGATTTAAAATTTCTAATATTTCAATTTCTAGAGACAATTCGCAACAACACCGTGACGTGCAGCTGTCACAGACATATATTATTTTTTCCTCCGCATAAGTCCAGATCATGGACATGTGTATTTTATTGTCAATGATTTTTATCTCGGTCCAAGGCTTTGGGATTTTGGGCGTATGTGTTTCCAAATGTATTTTTACCTATACTTGGCCTTATTTCACCCTTATATCATTCTAAACATTCCCCAATACTCAATAAAACACTTAGCAATATTTTTACTCCCCAAATTCAAGTTCCAAACCCTCTTCTCAAGCTAAGGTTCTCCTTCAAGATTCTTCTTCAAGCTTCAAGTATCCATCTCCAATCTTCACCAAGTTTATCTCTAAGCTAAGGTATGTGGGTTTGTTACAAGGTTCCTTTCACCCATGATACCCAAGCTTCCTTTTACTCAAATTGCATGATTCAAAGTTGATTTTAAAATGGGTTTTTCTTATTATGAAATTCACTGCACACTATGTTAAAGCTATGTAAAGTTGTGACTGTTTGGCTATGTATTGAGCTATATATCTTTGATCTATTGTAAGATTTGAGAGGTTTTGATGTATATTTCTTGATGGTGTTTCTAGGTGTTGATCTATGGTTTTACGATGGATTTTACTACATGATTTCATCTCGATATTTTTTGATTTTATACTAGCACTACACACCCTCTAAGTGTTTGATAAAAATGTCCGGATGTGGGTTCTTCAGTAATTGAAGGTTCAAAGCATAAGATATGATATGATTGGCTATATGATGATAAAATAAGCTTATGTAAATGATAAATATTATATAAAGTGTTGCATTAGACTATGCCCAATTCGGGGGGACTAAGAACCCAAATAACCTAGATGGGGGTTGATACTCATCAACCTAGTGAAGGGTTTGTACTTCTTCACCTAGTGATCGGGCAGCATCATCACTAACCTAGATGGGGGTTAGTACTCATCAACCTAGTGAAGGGTTTGTACTTCTCTACCAGGGTGATAGGGAAACATCATCACCATCATTGTGAGGGATTTGTACCTCACCACCTAATTGATGTGGCGGCATAATCACTAATCTACGAAGGGATTTGTACTTGGAAATCTATTTTGGTCTCTTCTACACATATGATATCTTATATGAGCATGAGTTACATAAGAATATTTTACTTGTGCATTGATCATACATGTCATATTGTTATATTATGCCAATTGCCTATTGTTATGCATTTTGATTATGATGCCTAATTCTTGTTTCATTGCATCCTACATACTTAGTATATTGAAACGTACTAACGCATACTCCATGCCTACATGATGTCACAATATGGGAATCGGTGCCCAAGTTGATCATCCTCCTCCTCCACATGGCTAGTTCGATACTACTTAAGCTAGTTGGTGAGGCCTTCACTTTGGGGACCTTAGTCTATGTTTCTCTTATTATAAAATGAGACATTCTCCTTTATTGTCTATTTTGACTATGAGGGTGAGTCTGGTTACTTTTCTTGGCCCCCGCTCTTATCTATGTGTTAGAGGCATTTGTTAGATATATTGTGTATCTATGATATGAGCTTGGCTCTTATCTCTTGATTATGATGTTATACTAGCTTTTACCTTAGTCTTGTTGCCCCTCTATCCTTACTTTTTTATTTTATTTATATACTTCCATGGCCAATGATATGTATTGACAAGTTAAGAGGCTTGTTTGGAGTTCCTTCAGTTTCCCCATTTGTCGTGTCATGGCTAGGTCTTAGGCTTGGGTCGTGACAAACTTCGTATAAGAGCACTAGGTTGATAGATCCTCGGAGACTGACACACCATATCAATTAGAGTCTTATTCATAGTTGTGAAGCATGCCATGAATATGAGTAGGAGGCTGTGAGACATTTTAGAAAATGTTTCCCTTCTTCATGTTCTACGTTGTGCTATAGAGTTGTGGTAAGTTTTTCCCCCTAAGGATTGTTCTTTGCTATGCTAGATCATTCCAAACACTTGAGGATGATGGCCCCATACTCTCGAGGAGTAACCTAACAATGAAGGGCTTCGGGATGCTTTCACTATGCTTTCCCAAGTTGTGGCCAACAAAGCCAATCAATGTGCCTAATCCCCTCATGCTTCTACCCTGGTAGCTAGGGTAAGAGACTTTATGAGGATGAATCCTCTGGTGTTCTATGGGTCAAAGGTGGATGAAGATCCACAAGAGTTCATCGATGAGTTCTGTAAGATCTTGAATATCATGGGTGTTAAGATAAATCAAAAGACGGAATTGGCGGCGTACCAAGTCAAGGAGTAGCTCAAGTATGGTATGACCAATGGAAGGGTGAGAAGGGGATTGGTAATGTTGTGCTTTGGGAGGAGTTTAAATTGGCCTTCCTTAGTCGATTTTGCCCTCTTGATCTTAGGGAATCTAAGTTAGTGGAGTTTATAAACTTGAAACAAGGTTCTATGAGTGTGTGCGAGTATGTCCTCAAGTTTAACCAACTTTCAAAGTATGCCCCTCATTTGGTAGTCGATCCTAGATCTAGGATGAATAAGTTTGTGATGGGGGTCTCCGACTTGGTAAGTGAAGAATGTCTGTCCACCATGATAATTAGTGACATGGACTTGTGTCGGTTGATGACATATGCCAAGCAAATAGAGGAAGAAAAGTTGAGGATGAGAAGGGGGCATTATGCCAAGAGGGCTCATCTTGGGGGTAAGTTCCAAAGGGGTAGCTGGTTCCATCATGGCCAAGGGTCTCATCATGCTACTAATAGGGGGTTTTCCAATGACATCCATAGGGATCAAGGTGTCGGTGTTGTGGCTCCCATTGATTTATGTCCTACATGTGGGAAGAGTCATAGGGCCCCGTGTTTGAAGGGTTCTAATGCATGCTTTGATTATGGGGAACTTGGTCACAAATGGATGGATTTTCCAAGAAACCACGACAAGGGTCGCGGTGCAAATGCAATTCCATTGGGTAGAGGTGATGCACAAGGTGGTACCCCAAGGAATAATCTATTTTATGCCCTACATGGGAGGCAAGGGGTTGATGAGGTTCTCGATGTTATTACCGGTATGTTGAAAATCTTTGACTTTGATGTATATGGTTTGATTGATCGCGGTGCCTCTCTTTCCTTTGTTACCCCTTTTGTTTCTAAAAAATTCCATATTGTCCCCGAGTTCTTGCATGAGTCATATGAAGTGTCTACTCCTATTAGTGCCTCTATTGTTTCTAGGAAAGTTTATAGAAGTTGTCCTATTTTCATTTTGCATTAGTTGTTGCCTTGTAATCTTGTTGACTTAGACGTGGTAGATTTTGATGTCATTCTTAGGATGGATTAGTTATATGCCTACTATGCTTCTATTGATTGTAGAACCCGTAGGGTCAAGTTTCAATTTCCTAATAAACTCGTCCTTGAGTGGGAAAGTCAAGATGTGGTGGTCAAAGGTAGATTCATTTCATGCATTAAAGTATGTAAGTTGATATCGAAGGGGTGTATTTACCATTTTGTGAGAGTTAAAGATGTGGAGTCCAAAGTCATTTCCATAGAGCCAATTTTGTTTGTAAATAAGTTTCTTGATGTTTTCCCAAATGATCTTCCTAGTGTCCCTCCCGAAAGAGAGATAGATTTTGGCATAGACCTCCTCCCCAATGCTCAACCTATCTCCATTCCTCCTTACCGTATGGCCTTAACAGAGTTGAAGGAGTTAAAAGATCAATTTAAATATTTGTTGGAGAAGGAATTTATTAGACCTAGTCAATCACCTTAGGGTGCTCTGGTGTTTCTTGTGAAAAAGAAGGATGGGTCCCTTAGTATGTGCATTGACTACCTGCAACTCTATAGGGTCACCATCAAGAATAGGTATCCCCTTCCAAGGATTGATGACTTTTTTGACCAATTTCAAGGGGCTAGCTTCTTCTCTAAGCTTTATCTTCGCTCCAGCTATCATCAAGTGAGGGTGATGGAGTGTGATATTCCTTAGACAACCTTCCGGACTAGATATGGGCATTATGAGTTCGTTGTGATGTCGTTTCGGTTGACCAATGCACCAGCCATCTTCATGGACCTATTGAATAGGGTCTCCAAACCTTACCTTGATTCATTTGTTGTGGTCTTCATTGATGATTTTTGATCTATTCGCAAGTAGGGAGAAGCATATGGGGCATTAAGGTTTTTGTTGAAAAGATTGAGTGAGGAGTGATTGTATGCCAAATATGACAAGTGTGAATTTTGGCTGAAGTAGGTTGAATTCTTCGGTCATGTGGTGTCGAGGTATGGTATAAAAGTGGATCCTAAGAAAACTGATGTGATTAGGAATTTGCCTAGACCATTAACCCCGTCGGATATTAGGAGCTTCTTGGGCCTAGCAGGTTATTATAGAAGGTTGTTGAATGGGTTCTCCTCCATTGCTTCCCCTATGACAAAATTGACTCAAAAGAAGGTTAAGTTTGCGTGGACCGATGAATGTGAGAGAAGCTTCCAAACATTGAAAGACAAGCTTTTGTCTGCTCCTATGTTGTAACTATCAGATGGGCTTAAGGGATTTGTGGTGTATTGTGATGCTTCCCGGGTTGGTTTGGGTTGTGAGTTGATACAAAATGGTAAGGTCATAGCTTATTCTTCTAAACAACTCAAGGTACATGAAAGGATCTATCCCATCCAGGATATAGAGTTAGCTGTCGTTATGTTTGAATTAAAGATTTGGTATCACTACTTGTATGAGGTGCATATTGATGTGTTTACCGATCACAAGAGCCTCCAATATGTCTTCACTAAAAAGGATCTCAACTTGAGGCAAAGAAGATGGTTAGAACTTCTCAAAGACAATGACAAGAGTGTACATTATCATCCTTGTAGGGCAAATATGGTGGAGGATGCTTTGAGAAGGGTGTCTATGGGTATCTTAGTCCATGTTGATGGTGGTGAAAAATAGATGACTAGGGAGGTGCATCAATTGGCTAGATTGGTGGTTAGATTGGAAGAGGTTAGTGATGATTGCATTGTGGTTGTTGATGGGTCTAAATCTTTTTTGGTTGATGAGGTGTAGCAAATCAAGGTCTTTACTCCTCATTTCTTAAATTGAAGGCCTTTGTGAAAGAGGGAAAACTAGAGGTTTTCTCCCAAGGGGGAGATGGTTCCCTCAGATACCAAGGTAGGTTGTGTGTTCCGTGTGTTGATGGCTTGAGGGAGAAGATCCTTGATGAGGCCCATAATTATTCTTATTCCATCCACCCTGGTTCCACCAAAATGTATAGAGACTTCAGAGATGTTATTGGTGGGGCTGCATGAGGAGGTATATTGCCAAATTCGTTTTCGGTTGCCATAGTTGCCAACAAGTAAAAGAACTACATCAAAGGCCGAGTGTCCTAACCAAGACGTAGAGATTCCAAATTGGATATGGGAGGTAATTAATGTGGATTTCGTGGTTAGGTTGCCCAAGACTAGAAAAGGTTTTGATTCTATTTGGATTGTGGTTGATAGGATGACAAAATTATCTCACTTTATACCAGTTAAGACCACATATGGGGCTGAAGAGTATGCAAGGTTGTATATCCATTAGTTATTGAGGTTTTATGGGGTTCTTCTGTCCATCATATCTTTTCAAAAGGGTCTTGGTATGAAAGTTCACGTTCGTACTGCCTTTCAACCTCAAACGGATGGCCAAGCCGATAGGACAATTTAAACCCTTGAAGATATGCTTAAGGCATATGTATAGGAGTTGAGGGGTAGTCGGGATGACTATCTTCCTTTGATTGAGTTTGCATACAACAGTAGCTATCACTCTAGCATTGGTATGAATCCTTTTGAGGCTCTTTATGGGAGACATTGTAGATCACCAATTGGTTGGTTTGAGGTGGGAGAGGTGGCTTTACTAGGACCGGATCTGGTTATGGAGGTTCTTGAGAAGGTTAGGATGATTAGGGAGAGATTGAAGACAAACCAAATTTGTCAAAAATCTTATGCTGATGTGAGAAGAAGAGAGTTTGAATTTAAAGAGAGTAATTTGGTTTATTTGAAAGTTTCTCTGGTGAAAGGAGTAGTCCATTTTGGTATAAAGGGGAAGTTGAGTCCAAGATATGTTAGTCCTTATGAGGTCTTGAACGGGGTTGCCAAGGTAGCTTATGAATTGAAGTAGCCTAGTGAAATGAATTTGGTTCATCCGGTGTTCCATGTCTCTATGTTAAGAAAATGTGTTAGTGATCTTAACGCTATTGTACCTCTTGATATTGTGAGTGTTGTTGAGGATAACTTGACTTATGAGGAC
Source organism: Solanum clarkiae (assembly GCA_011800125.2). Classification (NCBI taxonomy): domain Eukaryota; kingdom Viridiplantae; phylum Streptophyta; class Magnoliopsida; order Solanales; family Solanaceae; genus Solanum; species Solanum clarkiae. The sequence goes on along the minus strand of JAABOM020102277.1, from coordinate 10,179 downwards.
ACTCCGATTCAGATTTTTGATAGGCGTGTGAAGAGATTGAGGAACAAAGAGTAGCATCCGTTAACGTCTTTTGGAGGAACCAACAAATTGAGAGTGCAGCTTAGGAGGCCGAGGTGGACATCCAAAAGTGGTATCCATATCTTTTCCACTCCACTCAAGCCTGAAGTTCCCTATGTGATTTCATGTCATGACCCAAACCAGGGTCATGACTAAAGAACTACTTAAATTTCAACCTAGGAATAAAGTACACTAAAAGAATGCAAACCCAATAGATAAATAATCTCCACACGAAAACATATCCCAAAACATGGTGTCACAAGTATAAAGAGCATCTAATAACAAAACTAGTGAAATAAGTGTCTCTCTATCTTCAAATAAAACTAAAGACCAAATAGCTAAGATATAATTCAATGGAAACTCAAAGCTATCAGTCTCACCACTAGATCTGATATGAATAGAGTTCACGAGCAAATCAGCTATCACGAGGATAATCCTAATGAGAATCTGCGGGAGAAAAGAAGTAGGGGTGTATACATATATTTTGTACCCAGTAGGTTTAACCGACCGGGAATCAGAAATTGAGTAAACTATGAAATAACCTAGAAGCGTGCAACAGAAAAATTAGTCCAGCATCGATGCCGCCAATTATTATAGAACGGTGCAAGAAAGGTTAATATATAGTCTCAAATAAGACAATCCAAACAACCATAAGTAGTATGAGTAGATGGTATGAAATCCAATGCAATGCAAGGTGGTGTCAAGATCGTCGCACAACCTGTCGTATACACCCCCGTCGAGCTAAGGCTCCATAGACTAAGAGGACCCATGGGGACCTCGTAGGCCATATACCTCAATCACAATATATCAACTACCTTGCCACCTAAGTACTCCTGGTCAAGGACTCATGATACGAATCACCATTTTCAACTTCTCAAAATGTCACGACTTGTAGCATGAGGATGCCTGCAATCAAGACACCATTATAGAAATAATATTCCTCTCAATAGCACAATAAGTATCAAAGTTCTCAAATTAGGATTCACATGTTCTCGAAGAAACACATAGAAAATCAAAGCCCTCACACTATATCACGATAGGAATTATCCACCCAACATATGATACGATCCCATCTCATAAATTACAACATAAAGATATTCAATAACTTAATCCCAATCTCAAAGAAGGATAGTCATACCTCAACGTCGTAACCGCACTTGAACACTTCCACTGAATGGATAAATCTTGAATTCAACTCCCGAAATGACCAATATCTGTCAAAGATGAAACATACACATCACAAGGAGTCCAATCAAACCCGTAGTACTATATTCCTAGCCTAACCTCACAATTTAATCTAATTCAATAAATTAGTTCTTAAATTTTTAAGTCTAGAACTTATCCTTAAATCCTCCAAACAATATCACACTAATGATTATTCCTATAATACAAGCCCCAAAATTTTAATACAATATATATACTTATACGTACACATTTTAAAGCGCACATTAAAAAAATTAAGTTCCACTGAGGAAGAACTCAAACACATTGGCGAAGGTGCCAAAAATTCTTTACAGATGCAGAGTAGTTAAACTAAAACTAATTCATCAATTTATGTTATCTGCTGCATCTGCCTACACTTCCTATTTCCATATATAATAATCCAATTAATAATGTGATAACCAACAGTTATAAAGAAAAGAATGAATAAAATATATGTATATATATGTATGAACAAATAAAATGAATGTTGCTGTTACCTGACGGAGCTTCTCAGGTTGTTTCCAATTTCAATTCCAAATTTTCAGTTACAATTAGTCACTATCATAGTGTTAAATAATATTATAATATATATACCTCCACAACATATTTTGTTATCCTTAAGAATGTCATAATGTCTTACCTGAAAGTAGACGAAGGCAGAGACTTGTTATTCCGCTCCGAAACCCTTATTCTTATTTCCTCTTCTAATTTAATTTACGTAACCCTCTACTTATCTATCTAAATATCTATATCTATATCTATATATCTCTCTCTCTCTCTCTATTTATATATATATAAGCCCAAGTAGTATAGGATATTATGTTAATTAGTAAATTAGTCCATCAATTAAGGTAATTGTCTAAATCTATCCATAAGTTAAACAATTGTAGCTTCAAATAGTCAAAAATATCCATTTAAAATTCATTAGAAAGATATTTTCATAAAACAAGAGGTCTAATTTTCAATATAGTTTAACAGGTCATTACATCATCCACCACTAGAAATCATGTTTGTCCTCGAACATAAAGTAGAAGAAAGTACCTGAAGGTTCGAAGAGATGAGGATATTTAGCACGCATATCTGACTTTGTCTCCCATGTAGCCTCCTCGACAGGTCGATGTCGCCACAGGACCTTAACTGAAGCAATCTCCTTAGTCGTAAGTCTACGAACCTATCTATCTAGAATGGTTATTTGCTCCTCCTCATAAGTTAAATTCGGACCTAACTTTACGATATCATAAGAAATAACATGGGACTCATTTGGTAAGTATTTTGAAAGCATGGAGACATGAAAATTTGGATGAATAGCTAACAATCTAAGTAGAAAAGCCAATGCATAAGCCACTTCACTTACTCTTCTCAGAATCTCAAAATGGCCAATAAACCTTGGGCTAAGCTTGCCCTTCTTCCCAAACCTTATCACACCCTTCATGGGTGATACCTTCAATCACACATGATCTCCTACAATAAAGTCCAAGGAATGAACTCTCCTATCAGCATAGCTCTTCTGTCGACTCTGCGCTGTCAACAATCGGCTCTGGATCAGGCGCACTCGGTCCATAACATCTCTGAGAAAATCAGTGTCTAATACATCAACAGAGACTGAGTCGAACCATCCAATAAGTTGTAACACTCCATATCTTACAATACTTATACTATGCAAATGAAACATGATATAGTTTGGTCAAATTAGTGCCCATTTTTAAAAGTAATTGAATCTCAAATTAGAGGGTGATATGTATGTCTAACGCTGAAGAGGGTCGAGTGTAAATGAGTTTTATGTCAAATTAAGGAGATCACAACCCCATACAAAGTGAGATAATTGAGGTTCTTGTATTACTTAGGAAGCTAGAAGGTGAGTCACCTACTTGCTTAGCTTAAATTGCTAGCTAAATGGAGACGTACCGACATCAAATTTATCCAATTTCGATTATGAATAAAGTCTGTGTTAAGGATGTAACTTTGTCCCATGTTTTAGCATCATAAATGGACAATATTTTCAGCCCAAGAAGGATATTAAAAGAGACCAAAGACATCACAATTTCTTTAATAATTTAGTCCCAATAACTAACTAAGAGAAAGGGAAAAAATAGGCAGCCAAGGCCCATTAATTTGCAACCCAGTAAGGCCCAAGTGAAAGGGGAAAAATGGTACCTTACCAATATGATAAAATAAGTCTTAAAATGTAAAAGAAAGTCAGCCAAAGTAATCCTTTAAAAGGGGTTACAAGCAGCAAATCTAATTCATTCTTAGACCTGGAAAATTTTAGCTTTCACAAAGCTTTTTTGTTCTCCTTTCTTGACTTTGTAAAGTAGCCAAAAGAAGGTTTTATGGTTCTTAAGAAGGACCTCAACCTTGAAGGTAAAGGTAAGTGATTATATTTGTATGTTTAGTAAGGTTTCTTCACGAAAAACAAGAAACTATGTTGGTTAGGTATATACTGAAAAATTTGGATAGCATGTGTCCTAAAGATTGTTGTGAATTTTTCTTGTTATTCAAAAGGATTTTCTCTTCTTGGTTGGCTGAATTATGAAGTATGACTTATGTTCTTAACAAGGTATAGTTTGTTACTGATGTAACTAAGCTGCTGCACCACTTTTACAGTCCACAAAAGTGAGTTCCTATAGGATATCGCAATTGTACTCTTAATACGAACTTGTGGGCTGATGGATGGAAAGATATCGCCTCACGTCCTTCATGAATAATTTGGTACTGTTATAAGATAATTTTAGGGTTGTTTCTATAAATATATAGGTTGAGGACAGTTTGGCTAAAGTTGAAACAGGTTTGGGATTGTCGACGTTAAAATGTGGCAAAGGGACGTAACATTAAGCCGCCTATTTATATATTGTGTAGAATTGTTATGTGTCGTGCTTTGTGGGCTATTGTTAGACATTTATGGCTCTACAATAGGCTGCACGTGATATGTATATGAGAATGTGTATTAGAAGATATGATTAGGAGTGGAAAGGTTGAAAGAATATGCTCGGGTTTATAATTATACGCTTGCTATTCGTATGTTGTTTTTTTAATGAGATTAGGCTGCCAAGATGTATCTATTGATTGCTAATGCTATTTTTATCATCTACTATGTTGTAGACAAATATTTGGAGGAAGGAAAGATTATCTCGTGGTAATAGTGAGGTCATAAAGCGAGGTATGTAGGGATACTTCAGTTCATATTATTTGGCATGAAAAATAGATCCCTCTTTGGCACATAAAGGCACTTACAAAGTCCGACACAACTATCAACCATGTCTCCACTCTTTCATATGTTCATATGCTCCCATAAATAGTCACCTTCAAATCTGCATACATACGTGGATACCAAGTTACATGGGTTCTTGTTGCTAAATAAAGTTCACGAGTTGTTTTGTCTTTCATTATTTGTGTAATGTACTCTTTTCGTTGTCATCTTGTCTTGTATGATTATCTACATGTCACATGCTATAGCTATAGTCTTACAACTCCAATATTGTGACCAGCAAAAGAATCATCTCAAAGGTAATTGAAAGGTAAAGTATATTGTTTATTGATGGGTGGTAATCCGAGGGGTAGAAGAATCACCTAGCAAGGGTCGATCCTATCATGGGGAGTAGCCCAAGGGGTTAAAGGAAAAGCCTAGCAAGGGATGATCCTGATATAGATTTACCATTGATCAACTGGTCATTTGTATTACTTGTTGTACACAGATTATATAGTAAAAGTAAAGTAATAAAAGAACATAAAGTACATGATCCCATAGTATAAATAAGGGTAGTCTCTTATCCTACACCAGTGCATAGTTTCATTTGAGTTGTTACTTCATATACAGTGTTTCCTTCCTTATATATTTAGTACATTATCTCATACTGACATCCCTTACGGGGGACCTGCATTTCATGGTGCACATACAAGTGTCAGTAGATCTCCCTAGTAGGAGTATAGAATATCTAGTTGCTGTTAGCAAGCTCCAGGTTGCTTCGGAGTTTTGTGTGTCTAGATCTTATATTTTTGTGTTGTATAATTAACTGAGGCGGGGCCTGTCCCGACCCTTATCTAAAACTTTTCCTTACCTAAAGGCTTTGTAGACTATGTAAATTAAAGTGTGGTCATGTCCTGTACTTTAGACAATGTGGCCCCAACGGCTTAGCCATATGCATTTCCTTTTAGCTTGTTATCACTGTTTATTTTCTCAAAGGCATGTCAAATATAGAAATCCCTTGTACTATGTAGAGAAAGCGCATGGATATAGGTTGGTTCTCCCGAGCCTTGTCAGCAATGGGTGCCATTCCGCCCTAACAGGACTTAGGGCGTGACAGAAGTGGTATCAGAGCAGGTTATCCTAGGGAGTCTACAAAGTTGTGTCTATGTAGAGACTTATTTATTAATGTGTTGTGCACCACATTTATAAGCTGGAGCTACGTGGCATTTAGGAGTGGTTAATTTTTTTCGTTCTTTAGATCATGCGATGGAACTAAGTGTAATAGGTGGATTGTGTGTAATACTTAAATTGTTTTGTACAGCAAGTATGCCAAATACTAGGAAGATCAAAGGTAAAGGGAATGGAGTAGAAGTGGTGGTTGGTATACCCAATCGAGTGATACAACGAAATGAGGCTCAAGATGAGTCTCTATCACGGATATCTCCAACCCCTCCAACTCCTGATGAACCCGGAAGTAGTGAAATTCCCCCATAACCACCTATCGATGCTACCGTGCAACATTTGAGAAATGCTGTCTAACTATTGACCCGTATAGTTACTAGCCAAAGTCAAAGACAGGAAGGTCCGATTATAGGTGCGGATGGTGCGAAAAGGGCAGCTGGCACAAGGATATGTGATTTTCTTAATTTGGACACTCCATCCATCACTAGGTCGAATCCTAACGAAGATCCCCAACACTTTATTGATCAAATTCAGCGCACTTTAGATGTTATGCATATCAGTGGTACAGAAGCTATCGAGTTAGCGACATATAGGTTGAAGGGTGTGGCTATATTGTGGTATGAAGCTTGAAAGCAATCTAAGGGTATAGATGCACCCCAACTACCTAGAAGGAGTTTAAAGAGGCATTTCTTGACCATAACTTACCATTAGAGATCTGAGAGGCCTGTGTAGATCAGTTCTTAAATATGCACCAAGGGAATATGAGCGTGAGGAAGTATAGCCTTCAATTTAAATCCCTGGCCAGCTATGCTCCTAATGTAGTTGCTACTATGGCAGATATAGTTCATCAATATATGGATAGATTGTATATGTATTTTGTAAGAGACTGTACTATTTCTTCCTTGAACAAGGACATGGATATAGAGAGAACACAAACTTTTGCATAGAAATTGGAGGATCAGAGGCAAAGCAGAAGGACACGAGAGTTAGAAAGGGCGCAGTCCAAGAGGGACAGGTCTACAGGACAGTTTACACCACCCTTAGGTGAGCGTAGGCCTCAGTTTTTAAATAGATTGCCTTGTCCATCATCCTCCTACTTTGCAGCCAGTGCTCTATCACAACTTCAAGGGTTTAGGAGAAATCAGTTTGGTCCAAGAAATGAAGGGCAATGCGCCCGGACAGCGGGATATTCGGCAAGCCAACAAATGACCCCTATGCATCCTTGTAAATAGTGTGGAAGGAGTCATTCAAGTATGTGTTATGTTGGGAAAGACACTTTTTATTGGTGTGGTGCGCCAGGGCACATGATGAGAGATTGCCCGAGAAGACGTGTGGGTGATGTAACATAATCTACTGGGTCAGTTGTTGCATCATCATTGCCAGCTCCTCCATTAGGTAGTGGTCAACGAGCAACTATGGGTCACGATAGAGGTGTTAGAGGGGCAGCTAGCTCTAACGGAGTCCATAATTGCACTTATTCTCTGGGGAGTCGGTAAAATTTGGAAGCTTCACCTGATGTGGCCACAGGTATATTGTCCATATTTTTACATAATGTATATGCATTAATTGACCCTAGTTCTACACTATCATACATTACCCCAATAGTTTCTGGGAAGCTTAAGAGAACACCCAAATTATTGAATAAACTATTTGAAGTGTCCATACCAACCAATGAATCTATTATGTCTAGAAGGGTTTATTATGACTATGTAGTAACTATTTGTGATCGTGACACATTGGCTGACCTTATTGAGCTGGAAATGGTGGAATTCGATGTTGTAATGGGCATGGATTGGTTAGCTTCTTGCTATGCAACCTTGGATTGCCTAACTAAGAATGTGTGTTTCCACTTTCCCAATGAGGAAGTTCTTGAATGGGACGGCAATATTGGGGTGCCAAGGAGTAAGTTTATCTCTTATTTTAAGGCTACAAAGATGATATATAAGGTGTATATATGTCGTCTAGTTAGACTATGGGATTCAGAGGCAGAATCACCAACTTTTCAATCAATTCCAGTAGTGAATGAATTTGTTGATGTGTTCCCTGAAGAACTTTCAGGCTTACCTCCAGAATAAGAAATAGATTTTGGTATTGACTTACTTCTAGGCACTCATCCTATTTCCATCCCTTCAAATAGAATGTCCCTGGCAGAATTGCGTGAATTAAAAGAGCAGTTAAAAGACTTATTAGAGAAGGGTTTTATAAGATCTAGAGTGTGCCCTTGGGGTGCACCAGTGTTATTTGTACACAAAAAGATGGCACTTTGAGAATGTGTATCGACTATCGACAATTAAAAAGGGTGACAGTTAAGAATAAATACCCCCTCCCTAGGATTGACAATTTATTTTATCAGTTACAGGGTGCAAATGCTTTTCAAAAATTGATTTGAGATCAGGTTATCACCAAGTGAGGGTGAAGGGGAAAGATATACCTAAGACTGCTTTCAGAACACGCTATGGTCACTTTGAATTTCTTGTTATATCATTTGGCAAATGAATGCACCAACAGTTTTTATAGATCTGATAATAGGGTATTTAGGCCATTCTTAGATGTGCTCATGATAGTATTTATATATGACATTTTGCTATATTCAAGATCAGAAGAGCACCATACAAATCACATACAACAAGTGCTATAGGTTCTTCGTAATCGACAGTTGTTTGCCAAATTTTCCAAATATGAATTTTGGCTAAAATCAGTAGCATTCTTGGGTCATATTGTGTCTGATGAGGGAATAAGGGTTGATTCACAAAAAAAGAGGTTGTGAAAGATTTGTCAAGGCCTACGACACCCACGGAAATTTGGAGCTTTCTAGGGTTAGCAGGTTATTAAAGAAGGCTTGCTGAAAGTTTTTCTTCTATTTCTGCACCTCTAACAAAGTTGACACATAAAGCAACCAAGTTCCAATGGAATGATGAATGTGAAAGGAGTTTCCAGGAGCTGAAAAATAAGCTAACTTCTGCACCTGTGCTAGTATCCCAGAAGGCACCGAGGGGTATGCAGTGTATTGCAATGCTTCAGGAGTTGTCTTAGGGTGTTTACTGACACAGAATGGTAGGGTAATTGCTTATGCATCTAGACAGCCATGACCACAAGAGAAAAACTATCCAACACATGATCTTGAGCTAGCAGCGGTTGTGTTTGCCCTGAAAATATGGTGCCACTATTTGTATAGGGTTCACATTGACATATATACTGATCATAAGAGGCTGCAATACATCTTATAGCAGAAAGACCTAAACTTAAGATAACAGAGGTGGGTAGAGCTAATGAAGCATTATGACGTTGATATACTTTACCACCAGGGGAAGGCAAATGTGGTAGCTGATGCTCTGAGTTGTAAGGTAATCATGAATACTAGTGATCAAGCCGTGGTAAGTCAAGGAGTGGCTAATGATCTGTGTCAACTAGCCAATTTGCGAGTTCGCCTTCTTAAAACTCCAAAGGAAGGGGTTATTGTACATACTACAGCAATGTCTTCTTTAGTAATGGAGGTGAAAGAAAAATAGTTCAAGGATCCTGTTCTACTATAGCTTAAGGAAAAAGTGAGTCAGGGTACGATAAAGGGGTTTGACCTTGCACAAAATGTAGTACTTTACTGCGAAAATAGATTATGTGTTCCTATTATTAATAGATTAAGAAAGAGGATAATGGAAGAAGCTCATCATTCCCGATATTCCATCCATCCAGGATCAACTAAGATTTACCATGATCTAAAGGGAATGTTTTGGTAGGGAGGCATGAAAAAGGACCTTGCAAAATTTGTGGCTCAATGTCGAAATTGCCAATCAGTGAATGTAGAACACCAAAAGCCAGGAGGTTATATGCAATGTATAGAACTTCCAACATAAAAGTGGTATATGATCAATATGAATTTTGTTACCGGGTTGCCTAGCTCATTTAAGAAATTTGACTCCATATGGGTAATAGTTGACGGACTCACAAACTCAGCACACTTCTTGCCAGTCAGTAGTGATTATACAACTGAAGAGTATGCCAAGTTATACCTCAAAGAGATAGTCAGGCTATATGGAGTCATAATCTCCGTTATATATGACCGAGGAGCTCAATTCATTGCAAAGCTTTTGAAGTCCTTCAAAAGGAGTTTAGGGACACAAGTGAATTTGAGTACAACTTTCCACCCTCAAACAAACAGTTAAGCAGAACGCACCATTCAGACACGTGAAGATATGTTGTGAGCTTGTGCATTGGACTTTAAAGGTAGCTGGGTAGACCATTGGCCACTTATTGAATTTTCCTATAATAATAGCTACCATGCGAGTATCAAGATGGCACCTTACAAAGTTTTATATGGTAGGAAATATAGGTTGTCCATTGGATGGTTTGAAGTGGGTGAAACCACCTTGCTTGGGCTAGATCTAGTACAATAAGCCATGGAAAAAGTTAAGGTAATATTGTAGCATCTAGAAACAGCCCAAAGTTGTCACAAATCATATGCAGATGCTAGAAGTAGAGGACTTGAATTCTCAGTAGGGGATTGGGTATTTTTAAAGGTGTCTCCAATGAAAGGGGTTATGAGATTTGGTAAGAAA
>JAABOM020102266.1:0-26056 GCA_011800125.2 Solanum clarkiae | reverse complement strand
GTTTCCGGATGACCCATGATGAGCGTCGAAAGTTGCATTGACTAACTGCTACTTCAAAATTGAAAGAAGCGCAGACAATTTAAAGAGCTATTTTGTTTTATTCCATCATACCCCAAAGCCGAAAAATAGTGAATCTTTGGCTCCATCAGAGATTGATTGAATCATATTTAAATCATTAAGAAATCAGCTATTAAAGCATATTTGAAATTACCAATGCATATATAAATTCATCATAAAAAAGTACATGTATATTTAGTTCTCATAACATCTATATAAATTGACATAACAAGACTTAAATCATGTTAAAATCATCAATTGAAATCAACCCATAACTTAATTTCATCAATTCGAAGCTAAATTACAAAACCCACTTGAAAATCACACTTAACAATCATGAAATTGAAGGAATAGATTTTGAGACTTCATGATGGGGAAGGTAATCATGAATGAAATGACACATACCTTGATGGAATAGGAAATTTTAAGATGGATTAAACTTGACCTTGACAGCCGTCAAGAATCCCTAGCTTGAATCCTTTGAAGGAGTGACTTGGAGAGAAATTCTTAGGAGAAGATGACATAGATTATATGTTTAGCTTGAATGAGGTGTTAAGAAATACACAAGAGTTGATTTAGGAGGATATTAGAGTCATAGGAGGTCCAAATTACCCTTAGAGTTAGGGAAAAGTACCAAAAAGGCCTTTATGAAATGAGCCATGAAATTTGATATGAAGAACACATCAGATAGCTTCACTAGCCGTGAATCTTTTCACGGTCCGTAAAACTGTCCCTGCACCAATAGGTTTTACAAAAAAGGGAGTAACTTCTTGCTGTAAACTTAGAATTAGGTGAAATCAAATAACTTGAAAAGATAATTCAAAGAGATTTAATTTGGTAGGTCATGAACCACCTAATTATTTTTGTCCAAGGAGATATGACCATTTGAAGCTCACCCTTATACCAATTCATGCGAAAAACTTAACCAATGGAATTTTCTTGGACTTCTCTTGATATAAGAGCTCCATAATGACTATAAACCACATATCTAAGCTTGGATTAAAGGCTTGAAAGTGAATTCAGCTTGATCTTGAAGGTTCCGTGGAGATCCTTTGACTAAAGATTGAAAGTAGGATCCGGAGAGCATTTTGAGTAAGTGATTGAGAGGCTAAGTATTATGGAGTGCGTAGAGTGATATGAATAGATTAGGAACTTATTTGGGAGATAAAAGGACTAGATCCATTTAAATAAAGTTTGATAGGTCACCTGGACACCATCATGAAGGCACTTAATGAGCTGTGAAGATCACCACGGCTCATGGTACCCTCCGGTGGGATGAAATGGTAATTGATTCAAGGCACGGGGCTCACCATGGAAGCTCTTCACATTGTGTGGTGTGCACCATGGACCGTGAATTGGCTCATGGTGTTCTCTTAACTATACAACCCCTTTTTTATGTCGGGACAACCTCCACAAGCCCTTTCACAGCCAGTGGTGCCTTCCATGGCTCGTAAAGGGCTCCTTGGAAGGTACCATCTACAAAAATCCTTGAAAAATCATGTCCAACCTTGTTTCATCCTTACGAAGTCTTGATACTTGCAAAATTTTCTTCTGTAAACAAAATTTCTAGCCTTTATCCACTCATATGAATTGTGAGGTATTACATTCTCCCTCCTTTAGGATCATGCTTCCTCGAATAAGAAAGGACTAGCTTGAATAGATCAAATCGAACATGAATAGCCAACATGAGTGCATAATGCTATCTTTTTTAGCATCAAAGTTATGAAATCCTTTAGAACTTTACAACAACATCATTTAAAACTAGTTCATGAGAATGCATGCATGTTATGACATGCAAACATGGAAATGAAGGAATTTAGACCCTTTAACTGAGAAGAACCTATAATCTTAGGCTTGAAAGGATTGGAAAAGATAGGGTAATCATCGCATCATACTTGATGTTTCTTCACATGTATCACTTTCTACATGCTGGTTCCTGCAAAGCACTTAAATCGAAGTGATATTCTTTCTACAAAGCGCCTTCACTTGCTTATCCATGAGTTCAATTGGAACCTCTTCATAAGTCAGGTTTTCCTCAACCTCAACACCTTCTAAAGGCCCAATTTTACTAGGATCACCAACTAAGTTCTTCATCATCGACAGATGGAAAACTATGTGAATAGCTCATATCCAAAGGCAATTCCAATCTATAAGCCATATTGCAACTTCAATAAACAATCTCATAAGGGCTTACACACTAAGGATTCAACTTTCCCTTCTTTCTAAAATGCATCACACCTTTCATAGGTGAAACCTTCACATATACCCAATCACCAATTCTAGGTCTCTCCTCCTAACATCCGGGCACGATCCTTGACCACTTTCGACCATTTTTTCAAAAATTTTCCCCAACCAACTTCACCTTCTCCATGACATTTAGCATCAAATTTAGACTAACCAATATCATCTCTCTAATCAACTACCGCCAAAGATTCAACCCTATTGTGCATATGGATACTATCTTTATTAGATTCTTCAACCTAACCTCCCCCAATCTTGCCAAATGGTGCACATCCTTCACCAACTGCCTGTTGACCTCATTGATATGACCTACTATAACATTTGCCTTGTCTACATGATATTTCAAGCCTAAAGCTACTCTACCTATTCAGTAGGGAGGAATGGAGATATGAAGCCTTAGGACACGCTCTATGACACAATATGAATCATAAAGAAGGGATACTTTTTCTAAAATGCCTTGTATCCTCCAATTCATAGATATGACATGCTTCACACTCATGAATGAGACTCTACTTGAGGAGTCATATTTTGGACTCTGATGTCCATTTCAAAACCCTAGTGCTCTGAAACAAAGCTTGTCATTACCCAAGCCTAGGGTGTAGGTTTAATATGGTGAATAGGAACCCAAAAGTCCCCAAACAAGTCTCATAGCGTACTTAAGCACATCATGGATTGGGAAGTGTAGAGTAAATATTAATAATCAATACTAAGGGGTAAGGAAAGTAGGATTCAATCAATGGGATTTGGGTCATGTAATTGCCATCACATAACATCAACAAGTAAGTCTAAGAGGAAAGGAGCATCGGACACACTCTATGGAGAAAAATAGGAAATTAAGACTTTTATCAACTTGACATACATTACATATATCAAGCATGGAACATATATAAAGCATGGATAAAGACTTGGGGATAAGCTCTATAGATACATAATGTAGCATGATTTGTACATAACATAGTGTCCAACAATACCTCTAATAATAGTGGGATAGGAGTCGAGACATGTCTTGGGCTCACCCTCAACATAAGCAACATAAAGCAAGCATAATATAGTATAGGTAGATGGAAGATGGGTATTATCCTTTGGATGAAGGACCACCATAAGTAAACTTCCACAAGTGCATAAGGAAAGTCTCTGTTCTCTACATGGCCAGATCATATAGGCAAAAAGTATGCATTAGTACGTTTGAATGTATTAAGTGTGCGGGTGTGCAATGTATATGGACATGATAACCTGTATTTAAATGTTAGATGCCAAGGGCCTGTGTGCGCACACATACACACATATGTACAAAGAAGTATATCAGAAAGAATGTCATATAAATATGCCTTAAAATCATGATGCATAAATATCATAATACATAAACATAGCAGTGATGGGACCTCAACCGACATGTAAGACCGCGCGAGCTCTGACATTAAATCCTGATATTGCCTCTACACCAAAGAAAGAGTGATCTACTTGCCAAAGGTAGACCATACCCTACCTTATAGGCATTTCCCATTTTAGTGGGTGGCGAATCATCCCTTAAAGGGGCATAAATATGAACGTATAGTGGCACAGAGTTATAATAAAGGTAGGCTTTATATAAGGACCCTTGGGATAGTCTCCTACCTCAAATCTCATTGATGCTAAATCATCATCCCACAGAATACATGTGCATAAACATGCTTGAAATTGGAGAATAAGTCTTTTTACATCATAATCATGCGTACTTGGGCTTAAAAAGCTAAATCATACTTCATAATCATGCATACTTGGGCTTAAAGCCAAAGTGAATCATAATCATACATGCTTGGGCTCAAAGGCCAAATTATACTTCATTTCATACTTTCATGCATAGGAATAACTCATTCATACTTGTACATAGTGATATATACACCCTATGGGGCTTAAGGTCGTATCATAGATATTATGTGATCACATTTTATGTCATAACAATACTTTCCTTGAAATAATAATCATAAACATAATTGGATAATAACCCACATCATAAATCTCATGAAAAACCTTGTTCTGGAATGCATATGGTATGAAGAATATTAAAAGAATAGCATAAGTGCTTGAAATTCATACTTAAAACATGTTAATAATATGAAAATCATACTTAATCCTTTAAAAAATCAACAATTAAAATATAGTTAAAATTACTCATGCATAAATTCATCATAAAAAGGGACATGCATATTCAATTCTCATAAAATCCATATAAATTGACATAATAAAACTTAAATCATGTTAAAATCATCAATTGAAATCAACCTATAACTCAATTTCATCAATTTGAAACTAAATCACAAGACCCACTGGCAAATCATACTTAAAAATCATGAAATTGAAGAAATAGATTTTGGGGTTTCATGATTTGAAGATATTTATGAATGAAACCACAACACTTGATGGAATAAGAAAGTTTGAGATAGATTAAACTTGATTTTGGTAGCCCACAAGAGTCCTTAGCTTGAATCCTTTGGAGAAGTGACTTGGAAAGAAATTATTAGGAGTAGATGGAATATATTAAGTGCTTAGGCTTGAATGAGTGTTCTGAAATGCATAGGGGTTGATTTAGAAGGATATTAGAATAATAGGAGGTCCAAAATATTGTTAGATTTAGGGGAAATACCATAGAGACCTTAATAAAAGTAATCTTAAAGTTGATTTAAAAAACACCATGAATGGCTTCTCTGGCCGTGAATCTTTTCAGAGACCGTGAAAGCACTTAAGTGAAACTAACCCTGCAGTGACAGGTTTTACAAAATAGGTGTAATTTCTTGCGCCAAACTCAGAATTAGGTGAAATAGGATGCGATGAAAAGATAATTCGAAGTGTTTTAATGTGGTAGGTCATGAACCATCTAATTATTATTTTTCAAGGAGATATGACTATTTGAAGTTGACCCTTGAACTGATTCATTCAAAAAAACATTGCTAATTGAATTATTTGGACTTGGCTTTATGTATAAGCTCCATAATTACCATAAACCACATACCTAAGCTTGGAATGAAAGCTTAAAAGTGAATTTAGCTTTACATTGAGCTTCAAGGTTCCATGGAGATCCTTTGACTTGAGCTTGAAAGGAGGATTCAGAAAGTGTTTTGAGTGAGTGATTGAGAGCCTAAGTATTATGGAGTGAATGGAATGATATGAATAGCTTAGGAATTGATTAAGGAGGTTACAGGACTATCCCTAGTTAAGTGAACCTTGAAAGGTCACTTGGACACCTTCACAAAGGCACTTCATGAGCCGTGAAATGCACCACGGCTTGTGGTGCCCTCTGTGGAATAGAATGACCACTGATTCAAGGCAAGGGGCTCACCACAGAAACCCTTCACATGTGATATGCTGTAAAAATACAACACTTTTGATGCTTAAAACTTGAATTATATATGTTCTAAATGCGATGTTAGTTGGTTTTATGTGTTTTTTATTTATATTTATAGGATTACAGGTTGGCCTTGATTTTAGGGAAAAGTGCAAAAGTTGCTAATTATTGCTGCTATATAAGACCCTCTACGGATCGGAGGGAGGTTTCATGAACAATTATAGTTAGAGGCTATTTTTTGAAGTTTATTCTACGAACATGCAGATGAGTAGGGGAAGGTTTTACAAGTCATAGAAGATGGTTCGTGGCCTGAGATCAGAGATTGGGACATTCTGAAGTTTATTAGATAAAACCCCTTTTATGGGTCGTACAACACTTTACGAGTTGTAGAGGGGTGTCATAGTGTTAAAGTCTAAATTTCCAGCATCTGAGTATGAGACCTTGATTATGGGCCATGGAATGCAATATGGCCCGCAAACCCCTTTCGTATAGCATGCTGACCAATTCTCCTATCTTGTTTAGCATTTGTATTTTACTTATTATAAATAAGGTTTTTTAGGTTATTTTTCAGAAGTTTTCGCCTAATACTCAGAGGACTCAATAATTACAGAGAAGAAATTGTGAGATCATATTAGAGAGTCTTTGAGAAAACTTGTGTTTGAACAACATCTTTAAGCTTGTGATTCTTATTGAAGTTGGATTTTCTTGTTCTTAATTATATTGTGTAAGTGTTCTATTATGTTTCTCAATCCATAATTCTTGCATCTACACAAAGTATGAGTAGCTAAATCCACAACTAGGGTTGTGGGATCTATGAAGAACTAACAAAGTAAAATCTGATAATTCATAATTCTTGGAAGGTGTATATGCATGTATTAATTAACTCTCTTCGTTTTGCATGTCTCACGATCCAAGCCTAGGGCCTAGATGTGACACAGTGCATGGGGAATCCGAAGGGTCCCCAAGCAAGCCTTTAGCATATCCTTATACATCATTGGTTATGGAAGCAATAAAATGACATCAAGTGTCACGACCCAAGCCTAGCGCCTAGATGTGACCGGCGAATGGGGAACCTGAAGAAAATCCAAACAAGCCTCATGGCATATCATTACACATCCTTGGTCTCGAAAACAATTAAGTGACATTTGAAGAATGGAAATAAGGGCAAAAAGCGGCTAAGGGAGAACTTATCGTAACATAGAGCCAAGAGATAATAGAGTCAACTCATAGCATAAATACATAGCTTTGTCCAACAACACCTCTACTACATAGATAATGGTGGGGGCCAAGACATATAACTGGGCTCACCCTCATAGTCTTAAGTATATGATAAAGTAAAGGGAATCTTAACATATAGTGTGAGAGAATAGTCCTTGTCCCTGGAATGAAGGACTCACCAAATAATCCATCTAGCCACAAGAAGAATCAATGGGAGCTCCGGTCCCTACACGGTGATATCATGTAGGCAAGAGTATGCATTAGTACATCTGAATGTAATAAGTATGTGGGATGCAATGCAACAATAAATAGACATCATAATCCAAAATGCATAACGATAGACAATAGGCATAATATAGCAATATGACATATATGATCAATGCATAAGTAAACCTTGCTTAAGTAAATCATGCTCATAGAGAATATCATATATGAAGATTAGACCAAGCTAGCTTTCCAAGGTATGAACCCCTTAGTAGATTGGTGATGCCACTCCATCACCTAGGTGGAGATGAGTATTAACCCTCATTCTAGGTTGGTGATTTTTCCACCCATCACCTAGGTGGAGATGAGTATTAAGCCTCATTCTAGGTTGATGACGATGCCACCCCATCACCCTGGTGGTGATGAGTATTAACCCTCATTCTAGGTTCCTTGGGCTCTTGTCCCCCCGGATCGGGCATGGTCTATACAACACTTTATATAGGATTCATTATAAGCTCTAATGTAATACCTCATCTAGGAATAATCATGTACATAAGCTCCTTACATCATCATAACATCATTCATATCATATCTCATGCTTTGGACCTTCAATTCCTCAAGAAACTATAACCAGACATTTTATCAAACACCTTGGGTGTGTGTAACGGGGGTAAAAGAGCATGCAATTTGGAGATGAAATCATGCAGGAAAATTAGTGATAAAACCTTTAGTCAACACCTTGCAACACCACCATGACATTCAAAACCTCTCATAAAATCCAACATTAGATCCAAGATTTGAAGTTCAAAACATGCTAAAACAGCCATACTTTCATGAACTAAAATCACTGTGCAGTAAATTTCTCAATATACAAGACCCACATATAAAATAAACTTTAAATCATGCGATGTTAAGTAAAAGAGGGTTTAGGCACCACAGGTGGAAGGACCCAATGGTTCAACACCATATACCTTGACTTTGGAGAACCCTTGAAGAAGATTGAAAATGGAAACTTAAAGCTTGAATAAAATCCTTAAGATTGGCCTTGAATTTGGGACTTGAATTTAGGATGAAATATGAGTCTAAGTGTTTGAGAGGATATTGGGGAATGTTAAGGATGATATGAGGGTGAAATAAGGTTAAGTATAGGTAAAACTACGTATGGGAACCCTTAGGCCCAAGACTTGAAAGTATTGGACCGAAATAACAAAAATAGGGCCAAAATAACACAGGTCCACCTCGTGGAGGCGACGCGGATGCTCACTAGAAATCTGCATTTTCTACACAAATGAATTTTGCGAAAATGTGCATAAATCCTTCATCCAAACTCGGAATGAGGTGAAACAAAGTGTGTTGGAAAGCTATTTCAAAGGGATTTACGTTGGTAGGTTGTGAACTACTCAATTCTTTGTGTACTAAGAGACATGTCCATTCATAGTTGACCCTCCTAAATAGCATTTATTACGAATTTTGATTTTTTATATGATTGCTCTAACTTTAGGGTTAGACCCATTTTCCACTCAAATTAACCCCCTAAACAAGAATATGAATTCATATTTTCAAAATAATGAATAGCTTTTTAGATATATGGAAATTACGATTTTGGGTACTTCCGAGGTACGTTTTCGGGCACTTTTTGGGGTCATTACATCAAGAGAAAATAAATAGGGACAAATGGGGCTAAGGGTCAATTTTCATATCATAAACATCAAGAGTCAAGAGAGATTAAATCTCAAAGCATAATACAAACATATCCAACAACACCTCTAAGACTTAGGGTCACGCCCCGGTCCTAGGGCCTAGAGGTGACCGGCAAATGGGGAACCTGAAGGAACCCCAAACAAGCCTCATAGAATATCATTACTCATCCTTGTTCGCGGAAGAAATCAAAATGAAAATAATAGATAAGCATAAGCAAGGGAATGAGGGCTAAGGGGAAACTTCCATATCATATCATTAAGAAATAAGAGAGTCAAAGCTCATCATATAGATACGTAACATGTCCAATAACACCTCTACTACATAGATAATAGAGGGGGCCATGAGATGAAACCAGGCTCACCCTCATAGTCAATACATGAATAAAGGTAAGATAGTCTTAGTACAAAGCAAGAGATCATAAGCAGCATTCCCGAAATGGAGGACTCACCAACAAGCTTGAGAGACAATCGTACAAGCCATGTGGAGGAGGATGATGATCAAGCGGTGCATAGGTTCCTACATGGTGACATCATGTAGGCATAAAGTATGCGTTAGTATGTTTGGATGAACTAAGTATGTAGGATACAATGCAACAAGTGATAGTAAATAATCGAAATGCATAAGCTTAACAATAAGTACATATAGCAATATGGTATGCATGGAAGATGGTCATAGTAAATCATTCTTATATAGATCATATAGTAAGTGGAAGGAATGACCATTCTTAGTTCAATCCAAGGACAACCACCCCCTTGGATAGGTGCATGAGGTACAAACCCCTTCATGAGGTTGTTGGAGTGCAAACCCTCCAACAAGGTTGATGGAGTACAAAACCCTAACAAAGTTGATAGCTACAACCCCTAACAAGGTTACCCGGGCCTACACCCCCCGAATTAGGAGATAGAGGTACAAACCCCTCAATAGGTTACTCGGGCCTACAACTCCCCCAACTAGGCTTGCTCATTCCCTACACTATAGAGATAATATCATATACATCTACACTCCTTTCATCATCATATACATACATTCCTTTTCATCATCATTCCTTCATCCTTCCATCATCATTAAGTAATTCAATTCATAAGATATGTATAGGACCTTCAATTCCTCAAGAAACCATAACTAGACATTTTATCAAACACTTAGAGGGTGTGTAGTGCTAGTGTAAAACCATGCAATTCAAGAGTGAAATCATGCTAAAAAACTCAATGTAAAACCATCCATAGATATTTGGTCACACCCTCAAGCAATATACATCAAATTCCTTCATAAAACCTCACAATTACATCTTAGATTCACCGCCTAAAACATAGTAAAATAGTCACAATTTCATAAACCTCAATATAGTATGCAGTGAATTCATAATAAATAAGTCTCATGAGTAAGTCAACTTAAATCATGCAAATTAGAGTAAAGGAAGCTTGGGTATAATGGATTGAAGGAACCCATGAAAGAAACCCACATACCTTAGCTTTGGAGATGAACTTGATGAAGATTGGAGATGGAGACTTGAAGCTTGAGAGGAAATCCTTAGATCAGGAGAGGGTTTTGAGACTTGAATTTAGGAGTAAAATATTTGGCTAAGTGTTTGAATGAGTATTGGGAAATGCTTAGGATGATATGAGGGTGAAAAATAGCTAAGTACAGGTATTTTCACATTTGGGAACACTTACACTTGGACCGAAGCCAAAAATCTGCACTAGTTTTGACACTGGTATGCGTCGCGGATGGGACATGTAAATAACATTGGATATTACAGTTTTTTGAAAACCGAAATTGCTAATCATTTGCTTTTAAATCGGTGTTAGACCCATTCTCCACTCAATTTGACCACCTGAACAGGAATATGAAGTTGAATTATCGATATTGCACATGAATTTTGAGATATACGAAAATTACGATTTCGGGCTCTTCTGAGGCATGTTTTCGAGCACTTTGAGTCATTCCAATATCTCCACCTTGGGAATCTTTGTCTCCGAATGTCAAAGGAACGTATATGAGAGACACAAACATGACAATTTCACCCCACATAAGAATGCAATAATGCACTTAAATATGTTTTCATAAATCTCACCATAAGTGTAAAATCATCATAAACATGTCAATTTAAACATGAATGTATGCATATGTCATGGGCTGAACTTAGACTTGAAATTATATATGGGACTTAGAGTGATCCTTAGGCTTGAGTGGAGTGGAAAAGGTAAGGATATCTCTTTTTCATGTCCGCTTCGGCCACCCTGTAGCAATTTCAACTTGTTGATTCCTACAAAGGACCTTAACGGAGGCCACATCCTTGTTCCTCAATCTCTTCACTTGCCGATCCAAAATCTGAATCGGAACCTCTTCATAAATAAGGTTCCTTCAACAAACCCCACAACATCAAGGGGCACAATAGCAATTGGAATTACACACACTTTTACTCAACATAGACACATGAAAGACCGGATGAATCAACTCTATTTCTCTAGGCAAATCCAACTCGTAGGCCACTTACTGATCCTTCTTATAACCCTATAAAGCCCCACATATCTAGTGCTCAACTTTCCCTTCTTACCAAAATGGACAACACTCTTCATGTGAGACACCTTCAAATAAATGCAATCATCAAGTTTCAATTCAAGCTCCCATCTCCTCACATCGGCAAAAGACTTTTGACAACTTTGGGCCGTCTTCAATCTTTCCCTAATCACCCTAACCTTCTCAAGAGCCTCCATAACCAGATCTTGTCCTAACAATGCCACCTCACCAACCTTAAACTACCCGACCCGTGATCTACAATGTTAACCATAAAGAGCTTTTAATGGAGACATACCGATGCTAGAGTGGTAGCTATTATTGTAAGCAAATTCAATCAATGAGAGATGATTGTCCTAGCTACCTTTAAGCTCCAATACACAAGCGTGATTGTCCTAGCTACCTTTAACCTCTAATACACAAGCTCTAAGCATATCCTCAGGGGTTTGGATGATCTTTTTAGCTTGGCCATCTGATTGAGGGTGAAAGGCCGTAGAAAGCTTAACACTAGTACCAAGACCCCTTTGGAAAGATCTCAAAAACTGTGAAGTAAATTGAGCTCCACGGTCAATATGATGGATAAAGGAACCCCATGCACTCTCACCAAGTCATGTATGTACAACCTAGCATACTCCTCAGCCCCATATGTGGTCTTAACCAGTAGAAAGTGTACCGATTTCATCAACTACAACCCAAATGGAATCAAAACCTTTTCTAGTCTTGGGCAACCCAACAACAAAATCCATATTAATCACCTCACATATCCAAGTAGGAATCTCTGTCTTAGGTTAGGCCACCCCACCTTTGATGTTCAACTTTGACTTGTTGACAACTATGATAACCGGAACCGAATTTGGCAATGTCCCTGTTTATGTCTCCGCACCTATATACCTCTCTCAAATCTCTATATATTTTAGTAGAACAGGGGTGAATAGGATAAGACATATTATGAGCCTCATGAAGGATCTTTTCTATCAAGCCATTAATACAAGGCATACACAACCTATCATGGTATCTAAGAGCACCATCTCCCCAAGAGAGAAAACCTCTACTTTGCCCTTTTACACCAAGGCCTTCAATTCTAACAAGGAGGGGTCAAGATCTTGTTTATCTTTTACCTCCTCAACCAATGGGGATTTAGAACCATCAACACCACCACCACCACCATTATCCACTTCTTCCAACCTAACTCCCAATGTATCCAAACTATGGACCTCCCTATCACCATTATCAACATGAGCTATGCTTATCATAGACACCCTACTCAAGGCATCTGCCACCACATTAGCCTTACTCAGATCATAATGCACACTCATATCATAGTCCTTAAGAAGTTCTAAACATCACCTTTGCCTCAAGTTAAGATCTTTTTGAGTGAAGATATATTGGAGGCTCTTATGGTCAATGAACACATAAACATGCACCCCATACAAGTAATGACGCTAAATCTTTAATTCAAATACCATGACTGTTAGTTCAAGATCATTGGTAGGGTAGTTCTTTTCATGTACCTTGAGTTGCCTGGTAACATAGGATATGACCATACCATTTTGCATTAGGACACAACCCAACCCAAATCTACAAGCATCACAATACACATCAAATCCCTCTAGCCCATCCGATAGTGACAATATAGTTGCGGCCACAAGCTTATCTTTCAAGGTTTGGAAGCTACTCTTACATTCATCTGTCCACACAAACTTGGCCTTCTTTTGAGTCAAATTTTTCATAGGGGAAGCAATAGAAGAGAACCATTCACGAATTTCTGATAATACCTGGCTAAGCCCAAGAAACTCCTAATGTCCAATGGGGTTAACGGTCTAGGAAAATTTTTAATCACATCGGTCTTCTTAGGATCCACCCTAATACCATCCCCTGACACCACATGTCCTAGGATGGCAACCACCTTTAACCAAAATTCACACTTTTCATATTTAGCATATAGCCTTTCCTTCCTCAATCTTTGCAACACAACACCTCAAATGAGCCCTTTGCTCATCATCACCATGAGAATAGATAAAAATATCATCAATGAATTCCATAACAAATGAATCAAGGTAGGGTTTGAAGACCCTATTCATAAGGTCCCTGAAGATGGCCGGTGCATTGGTCAACCCAAAAGACATCACAACAAACTCATAATGCCCATATCTAGTTCGAAAGGCCATCTTGGAAATATCACCCTCCCTCACCTTCACTTGATGATACCCCGATCGAAGATCAATCTTAGAGAAATGTCTAACCCCTTGCAATTGGTCAGGCAAATCATCAATCCTTGGAAGAGGATACCTATTCTTGATGGTGACCCTATTGAGTTGCTAGTAGTCAATACACATCCTACTGGACCCATCCTTCTTTTTCACAAACAACACTGGTGCACCCCAAGGTGACTGGCTAAGCCTAATAAATCCCTTCTCCAACAAGTCCCTCAATTGTTCCTTCATCATCTTTCCTTCATCCTTTTTCCAGATCCATGAGGTAAGGGGGAATAGAAATAGGTCGACTATCGAGAAGGAGATCTATACCAAAATCTATTTCCCTTTTGGGAGGAACACTGGGAGGTCATTTAGAAAGACATCAAGAAACTCATTTACAATCGGATCCAACTCTATGGGAAGGACTTTGGACTCCACATCCCTAACCCTCACAAGATGGTAAATACACCCCTTAGAGATCAACTTACAGTCCTTAATGTAAGAGATGAACCTACCCTTGACCACCATATAATGACTCTCCCACTAAGGACAGGTTCATTTCGAAATTGGGATCTGACCCTTCGGATTCTACAGTCAATAAAAGTATAGTATGCATGCAACCAATCAATCCCAAGAATGACATCAAAATCAACCATGTCCAACTCAACAAGATCATAAGGCAACATTTTACGGAAGATGCAAATAGGACAACTTCTATAGACTTTTCTAGAAAGAATACATGCACTAATATGAGTAGACACCTCATATAACTCAAAACATAATTCGAGATCAACATGGAACCTTTTGGAAACAAAGGAGGTAACAAAAGTGGCAGCCGGATCAATCAATGCACACACATCAAAGTAAAAGTTTTTCAACGTACCAATAATAACATCAGGGACCTCAACAACCCCTTGCCTCCTATGCAAAGCATAAAATCGATTGTGCCTTGGGGCACCATTTTGTTGGCCAACTCTCCCCAAAGAAATTGCATTAGCACCTTGATGATGAACCTTCTTACCCTTGTTGCGATTTCAAGGGAAATCTATTGCTTTATGCCCCATTTCCCTACAACTATAGCAAACACTGGTATCCTTCAAGCATGGGCCACCATGATCCTTACCACACTTTGGACACACATCAATAAAAGCCATAGCCCTACCACCTTGGGCCCTCAAAAAATCATTTGCAACTCACTTTTGAAATGCATGAGAAGACCCTTGGCCTCATTGGAATCCGCCACTCTTTTGGAACTTACCCTCAAAATGGGCCTGCTTAACCTCATGACCCCTCCTCTTCCTCAATTTCTCCTCTTTCATTTGTTTGGCATAGGTAATCAAATGTGACAAGTCCATATCACCAATCAACATGGAGGACCGACATCCTTCACTCACTAAGTCGGACATACCCATCATTAACTTGTTCATTCTTGACCTTGGATCAGTAACTGTGTGAGGAACAAACTTTGAAAGTTGGGAGAGCTTGACGGCATACTCCTCACACTTATGGATCCTTGTCTCAAATTCATAAATTTCATCAATTTAGCTTCCCTAAGATCAAGAGGGAAAAACTGATTAAGAAAGGCCACCTTGAACTCTTCCCATAGAACCACATTGTTGACTTCCTTTTCCTGCTTCCATTGGTTATACAATATTTATGCTACCCCTTGAGTTGGTAGGCCGCCAACTCCACCTTATCCTCTGGCCTTACACCCATGATAGATAAAATCTTGTAAACCTCATCAATGAACTCTTGAGGGTCCTCACTCACCTTCGACCCATGGAATTTTGGGGGATTTGTAATCGTGAAATCTCTCACTCGAGACGCTGGTGTAGGAGCATGAGGGGACTGGGCCCCTTGGTTGGCTTGATTAGCCACCACTTGTGCAAGAAAAGTGAGAGCATCCCTAAGTTCTCCATTAGCCGATTGCTCCTTGGGTGTGCGAGCTCGTCTTCCCCTTGTGCCAGGAATGATTTAGCATAACAAAAGACAATTGTTAGGGTGAAAAACTTACTTCAACTCTATTGCACGACTTAGAACATGAAGAAGGGAAACATTTCCTAAACGTTTCATAGCCTCCTACTAATAGTTGTGGTGCAAAATACAACGATGAATAAGACTCTAATCAATACAGTGCGTTGGACTCTGAGGATATAATAACCTAGTGCTCTGATACGATCTGTGACTCCCCAGACCTGGGTCCTAGAAGTGATCGGCGAATGGGGAACCCGAAGGAACACCAAACAGGCCTCATAGTATATCATTACACATCCTTGGTTGCGGAAGCAATTAATATGACAATAAGAGATAAGCATAAGCAGGGGAATGAGGGATACGGGGACACTTCCATATCATATCATTAAGAACCAAGAGAGTCAAAGCTTATTGCATAGATATGTAACATGTGCAACAATACCTCTACTACATAGATAAGAGCAAGTGCCATGACAAGCAACCGGGCTCACCCTCATAATCAATACATGAATAAAGGTAAGAAAGTCTTAGTACAAAGAAAGAAATCATAAGTAATGTCCCCGAAATGGAGGACTCAACAACAATCTTGAGAGACAATCATACTAGCCACGTGGAGGAGGAGGATGATCAAGCGGTGCACCAGTTCCTACATGGTAATATCATGTAGGAATAGAGTATGCATTAGTATGTTTGGATGTACTAAGTATGTAGTGCAATGCAACAAGTGATGGTAACATAATCGAAATGCATAAGCAAATACAATAAGATCATATAGCAATATGGTATGCATGTTAGATGCTCGTAGTAAATCATCCTTATATAGATCATAAAGTAAGTGGAAGGAGTGACCATTCTTAGTGCAAGCTGAGGCCTACCACCCCCTTGGATAGACACATGAGGTACAAATTCCTTCATGAGGTTGTTGGAGTACAAACCCTCCCCCCCCCAAAAGGTTGATGGGTATAAATCCCCAACAAGGTTGATGGGTACAAACCCCCAACAAAGTTGATGGATACAAACCCCCAAAAAGGTTACCTAGCCTACCACCCGGCTAAATTAGGTGATTAAGGTACAAACCTCTCAATAGGTTACTCGGGCCTACAACCCCCCGAGCTAGGCTTGGTCATCCCCTACCCTATAGAGATAGTATCAAATACATATATTACTTTTCATCATCATTCCTTCATCCTTTCATCATCATTAAGTCATTCAATTCATAAGACATGCATATGACCTTCATTTTCTTAAGAAAACATAACAATACATTTTATCAAACACTTATAGTGTGTGTAGTGCTAATGTAAAACCATGCAATTCAAGAGTGAAATCATGCTAGAAAATTCAATATGAAACCATCAATAGATACTTGGTAACACCCTCATGTAATACTTCATCAAATCTCACAATAGATCTTAGATTCATAGTCCAAAACACAGTAAAATAGTCACAATTTCATAAACCCTAACATAGCATATAGTGAATTTCATAATAAATAAGACCTATAAGTAAGTCAACTTTAAATCATGCAAATTACATAAATGAAGCTTGGTACCATGGGTGTAAGAAACCCATGAAAGAAACCCATATACCTTAGCTTTGGAGATCAACTTGATGAAGATTGGAGATGGGGACTTGAAGCTTGAGGTGAAATCCTTAGATCCGGAGAGGGTTGTGAGACTTGAATTTTGGAGTGAAATATTTGGCTAAGTGTTTGAATGAGTACTGGGAAATGTTTAGGATGATATGAGGGTGAAAAATAGCTAAGTGTAGGTATTTGCACGTTTGGGAGCACTTAGGCCCAAGACTTAAAAGCCTTGGACCAAAGTCTAAAATCTACACCAGTTTTAACACTGGTGCACATCGCTGAAGGGACGCGTAAACAACATTAGAAATTGCATTTCTGGAAAATTGAAATTGCTAATTGTTTGCTCTTAAATCAGTGTTAGACCCATCTTTCAGTCAATTTGATTCCCTTGAACAAGAATATGAAGTCAAATTTTTGATATCGTGTACAAATGTTGAGATATATGGAAGTTACAATTCTAGGCACTTCCGAGGCACGTTTTTGGGCCCTTTTTTGGTCGTTACACTTAGATACTTAGCTGTCCCAAGACAAGCTACCGGGGTCACCCTCATAGTCAAAATATATACAAAAGAAGGATAATTGTATAACATAATAGGAGATTATAAACATCGTCCCTAAAATGGAGGACTCACCAACAAGCTTGAGAGATGTCGTACTAGCCATATGGAGGAGTATGATCAAGCGGGGCTCCGCTTCCTACATGGTCCATCTTTTAGGCATAAAGTATGGATTAGTACATTTTAATGTGCTAGGTATATAGGTTGCAATGCAACAAGTAGTAAGCACCATTGTTTGAGACTTGTATTTAGGAGTAAAAAAGGATGCGATGCAACAAGTGTTTGAATGAGTATTGGGGAATGTTTAGAATGATAAGAAGGTAAAATATGGACAAGTATAAGTATTTTCACATTTCAGAATACTTAGGTCCAAGACTCAATAGCCTTGGACCGGACTTGAAAAGCTTCTAAAAAATAACACCGTTGCGGCAAGGGCGCGAATGCACACTGCAAATCACATTTTTATGATTTTCAAATTTTTTTATGGTTGCTCTTAATTTAGGATTAGACATATTTTCCACTCAATTTGACCCCCTAAACAAGAATATGAAGTCAGATTTCTAATATCATGCACGAATTTTGAGATATATAGAAATTACGATGCCTAGTACTTTCGACGCACATTTTTGGAAACTTTTTGGGGTCGTTTCAATATCTCCCTCTTTGGAACATTCATCCCCAAACTTTAAAGAAACTTATATGAGAGATACAAAAATGATGATTTCAGACCACATAGAGATGCAACAATGCACCTAAACAACATTTCAAAAATCTCATCATAAGTGTAAAATCATCATGAACTTGTCAATTTAAACATGAATGTATGTAATGACATGAGGGATGAACTTAAGACTTGAGATCATATAGAGGTCTTAAATCAATACCTTGCTTTAGTGTAGTGGAATAGGTAAGGATATCGCTTTTTCACGTCCGCTTCGGCCTCTTAAGTAGCACGTTCAACTTATTGCTTCCTCCAAAGGACCTTAACGGAAGCCACATCCTTGTTCCTCAACGTCTTCACTTGTCTATCCAAAATCTGAATCGGAACTTCTCCATGGGTCAAATTGTATTCAACGGCACCCACAACCTCAAGAGGCGCAATAGCATCAGGTTCACCCACACACTTCCTCAACATAGATACATAAAAGACTGGATAAACCAACTCTATTTCCCTAGGCAAATCTAATTCGTAGGCCACCTTACCAATCATTATCATCAACCTATAAGGACCCACAAATATAGGGCTTAACTTACTCTTCTTACCAAATCAGACCACATCCTTCATGGGTGACACCTTCAAGTAGACCTAATCACTAATCTTGAATTCAAGATCCCTTTTCATCACATCGACATAGGACTTTTGGAAACTTTGAGCCATCTTCAACCTTTCTCTAATCATCTTAACCTTCTCAAGAGCCTCCATAACTAGATATGGTCCCAATAAAGCCAACACTCCAACCTCAAACCACCCAATCGGTGATCTACAATGCTTACCACAGAGAGCTTCAAAAGGAGCCATACTGATGCTAGAATGATGGCTATTGTTATAAGCAAACTCAATCAATGGAAGATGATCATCCCAATAAACTTTAAGCACCAATACACAAGCCCTAAGCATGTCCTGAAGTGTTTGGATAGTCCTTTCGGCTTGGCCATCCATTAGAGGGTAAAAGGTCGTATTAAGCTTAACTCCTGTACCAAGAACCCTTTGAAAGTACCTCCAAAAGTGTGAAGTAAATTGAGCACCATGATACTATGTGATGGACAAAGGAACCCCATGAATCTTCACCAAGTCATGAATGTATAACCTAGCATAATCGTCAGCCCCATATGTGGTCTGAACAAGTAGAAAGTGAGTCGATTTTGTCATCCTATCAACCACAACTTAAATGAAATCAAAGCCCTTTATAGTCTTAGTAAATCCATGTAACACCCCATATCTTACAATACTAGTACAATGCAAATGAAATATGACATAGTTTGGTCAAATTAGCGCTAATTTTTAGAAGTGTCTGAATCTCGTGTTAATGGGCTATATGTGCATCTAACACTTAAGAGGGTCGAGCGTATACATGTTTTGTGTCAAATTGAGGAGATTATAGCCTTAAATGAAGTAAGAGAATTGAGGTACTTGTAGGACTTAGTAAGCTAGCAGGTGAGTTACCTACTTTCCCAACTTAAATTTGCTAGCTAAATGGAGACTAGGCTCGATGTTGAATTAGCCCAAATCCGATTATGAATAAATTACGTGTTTAGGGTGTAAATTTGGCCAATGTTTTAGCATCACACATTTGTACTATATTTTCAGCCCAAGAAAGATATTAAAAAGGGCCCAAAGACACCACAACACACCTAACAAATTGGGCCTAAAATAAGTGAAAGGAAAGTTGGAAAATAGGCAGCTCAAGCCCATCAACTTGGAGACCCATTTAGGCCCAAGTGTAAGGGCCAAGATGGTGGATAAGTAGCTTATTAATATGTGGTTTAACATGGTAAAAGATCCATGAGTAAGGAGTCCAATCTAGGCTTTTAAAAAGAGATAAAAACCAGCACACAAATTCATTTCAACTTAGACAAGAAAAAGATCTTCCTTCTTGGTATTAGTTTGCTCTCGTTTAAAGGGGCGAAAGACAAGCTTTACAACCTCACAAGGGTCCCTAAATAAGCTCTAAACCTTGATTTTAGAGGTGAGTAAATCTACTTATGTACCTAGTATGGTTTATTTATCAAAACTAAAGGAACAAGTTAATCACACATATGCTAGAAATTCTGGACAGATTGTATGCTAAGGATTCTTGTGCATTTTTCTTATTAATTAAGAGGTTTTTCTCTTGTTGGTTGGATTTATTATAAAGTAATACCTATGTATTTAACAAAGGTTGGTATTACAGTAATGTAACAAGGCTGATTAACCACTTTTACAGTCCATAAAAGTGAGTCCTTATATAATATTGCAATTGTGTGTTTAATATGAACTTGTGGGCTGTTGGATAGAAGGCTATTGCCTCATGTCCTTAACGACTTATTTGTTACTATTCTGAGATAGGTTCTAGGTTTTTTGTATTGTAAATGTTGCTGGAAAAGTTTAGTTAGAGTTGCAATAGGTTTGGAATCGTGGAAGTCGAAATGTAGCGAAGGAAGGTAACGTTATGCTGTCCATTTTTAGGTTGTGTAGAATTATTATGTGTTGTACTTTGTGGCCTTTTGCAAGACTGTTATGGAACTAAAAAAGGATGTACATGATGTGTACATGTGAATATGTACTAGAAAATACGATTAGAGGTGAAACGGTTAAAAGAATATGCTAGGATTTATAATTTTCTGCTTGCTTCCCGTATGTTGTTTTTCT
Source organism: Solanum clarkiae (assembly GCA_011800125.2). Classification (NCBI taxonomy): domain Eukaryota; kingdom Viridiplantae; phylum Streptophyta; class Magnoliopsida; order Solanales; family Solanaceae; genus Solanum; species Solanum clarkiae. The sequence goes on along the minus strand of JAABOM020102266.1, from coordinate 5,136 downwards.
ATGCGATTGGCTTCCAAAGTGTATGTATTGGCTGCTAATACTAGTTTTATCATCTACTATGTTGTATATAAGTATTTTAAGGAAGTGAAGGTTATTTCGATATAGTAACAAGGTCATACAACGAGATATGTAAGGCTACTTGACTTCGTACTATTTGGCATGAAACATAGATCTTTCCTTGGCGCATAAAGGCATCTACCAACTCTGACACAATTATTAACCGTGTCTACCCTCTTGCACATTTTCATATGGACCCATACATAGTCACCTTCAAATATACATATATACGTGGATACCAAGTCACATGAGTCCTTATTGCTAAATAAAATTCATGAGTTGTCTCATTTCATATGTATTCTATTATTTGTGTAACGTACTCTTTTCGTTGTCATATTGTCTTGTACGATTATTTACATGTCACATGCTATATCTACAGTCTTACAGTTTCAATATTATGACCACCAAAAGAATCATCTCAAAGGTAATTGAAAGATAAAGTATACAATTTTTGATGGATGGTAGCCCAAGGGGTGGAAGTAACACCTAGCCAGGGATGATCCTATCATGGGGGTAGCCCGAGGGATTGAGTATAACCTAGCCAGGGACGAACCCGATACAATTTCACCACTAATCAGTTGGTCATTTATATTACAAATGTGCACAGATTATACAATAAAGGTAAAGTAATATAAAGAACTTTAAGTATATGATCCCACAGTATAACTACATGTGGTCTCTTATGGTACACTAGAGTACAATCTGACTTTAGTTGTTACTTCATATAAAATATTTCCTGCCTTACTAATTTAGTACATTATCTCATACTGATGTCCCTTATGGGGCACCTGCATTTCTTGCTGTAGGTACAGGAGCTAGTAGATCTCCCAGTAGGAGTACATGACATTCAATTGCTGTTACTAAGCTCCAGTTTACTTCGGGGCTTTGTGTATGTCTAGAGCTTACATGTTTGTATTATACAGTTTATTAAGGCGGAGCCTGTCCCGACCCTTATCAGATGTTTTTCTTTATTTCGAGGCTCTGTAGACTACGTAAAGCAAAGTGTAGTCAAGTTTCGTACTTTAGACACCATGGCCCGATAGCATATTAATATGCATTTTCTTTTGGCTTGTTATCACCGTTTGTTTTCTTAAAAATGTGTCAAATCATAATATTTACAGGAAGCGCATAGATGCAGGTTGTTTCTCCTGGGCCTTATCGCCAATGTGTGCCAATCTGCATTAACAGGACGTGGGGTGTGACAGAAGTGGTATCAGAACGGGTCATCCTAGGGAGTGTACAAAGCCGTGTCTAAGTAGAATCTTATTTATCGATGTGTTGTGCACGACATTTATAAGCAGGAGGGTACGTGGCATTTGGGAGTTGTTACTTTCTTTCCATTCTTTAAATTATGCCATAAAGTCAAGTATAATAGGTGCATTATGTCTAATCCCTAAATTGTTTTGTACAGCAAGTATGCCAGAAACAAGGCAGAACAAAGGTAAATGGAAGGGAGTAGAAGTGATGGTTAGTATACCTAGCCAGGTGAGACAATGAGATGAGGTTCGAGAGGAGTCTTTGTCACAGACATCTCCAACTCCTCCAGTTCCTGAAGAACCCGAGAATAGTGAAAATCCCCCAAAACCACCTATTAATGCTACCTTGCAGAATCTGAGAAATGCAGTCCAACTATTGACTCGTATAGTTGCTGGACAAGGTCAAACGCAAGAAGGGCCAGTTATGGGTACAGGTAATATAAATAGGGCAGCTGACATAAGGATACATGATTTTCTTAATTTGTACCCCTCAACCTTCACTGGATCAGATCCTAATGAAGACCCCAAGACTTTATTGATCAAATTCAACGTACTTTAGATGTTATGCACGTGGGTGGTAGAGAAGCTGTCGAGTTAGTGACATATAGGCTGAAGGGTGTGTCTATATTGTGGTATGAAGCTTAGAAGCAATCTAAGGGTATAGATGCACCTCCAACTACCTAGAAAGAATTCAATGAGGCTTTTCTTGACCATTATTTTCTATTAGAGATCCGAGAGGCCTGTGCATATCAGTTCCAAAGTCTCCACCAAGGGAATATGAGTGTGAGGAAGTATAGCCTTCAATTTAATTCCCTGGCAAGGTATGCTCCTAATGTAGTTGCTACAATGTCAGATAGATTTCATCGATATGTAGATAGGTTGGATACATGTCTGGTCAGAGACTGCACTATTGCATCCTTGAACAAAGATATGGACACAGAAAGAATGCAGGATTTTGCACAGAAATTGGAGGATCAGAGGCAGAGGAGAAGGACACAAGAGCTGGAGAGGGGGCAGGCCAAAATAGCTAGATCTACAGGGAAATTTACATCACTCCAAGATGAGCTTAGGGCTCGGTTTTCTAATAGACCACCTAGGCCATCATCCTCCTACTCTGCAGCCAGTGCTCCACCATAATTTCAAAGGTCCCAAAGTAATAAGTTTGGTCAACAAGGTGAAGGTCAAAGTGCCCGAGCAATGGGTTATTCGGCAAGCCAACCAATGGCTCCTAGGAAGCCTTGTAAATAGTATGGAAAGAGTCATCCAGGTATATGTCGGGTTAGGACAGATGTTTGTTATTGGTGTGGTGCGCCTTGGCACCTAATGAGGGATTGCCCGAGGAGACATATGGGTGGTACAGCACAACCTACTGGATCAGCTGTTGCATCATCATCATCAGTTTCTCCAGCAAGTAGAGGTTAGCAAGCACCTATGGGTCATGGTAGAGGTGTTAGAGGAGCAGCTAGCTCTAGCGAGATCTAGAATCGCACTTATGCACTAGGGAGTCAGCAGAATTTGGAAGCTTCACTTGATATGATCACAGGTACATTGTCCATCTTTTCACCTAATGTATATGCATTAATATATCCTGGTTCTACACTATCATACATCAAAAATCCACTAGTTCATCAAAAATCCACAAGTTGCTGGGAAGCTTAATAGAATACCCAAATTATCGATCAAACCATTTGAAGTGTTTAGACTAATCGGTGAATCTATTATAGCTAGAAGGGTTTATTATGACTGTGTAGTAACTGTTTATGACCGTGACACATTAGCTGACCTAATTGAGCTAGAAATAGTGGAATTTGACGTTATAATAGGTATGAATTGGTTAGCTTCTTGTTATGCCACCGTGGATTACCGAACTAAGAGAATGTATTTCCACTTTCCAAATAAGGCCATCCTTGAATGGGAAGGCAATGTTGGAGAACCAAAGAGGAAGTTTATCTCTTATTTTAAGGATAGAAAGATGATATCTAAGGGGTATATATGTCACTTAGTTAGAGTGAGGAATATGGAGGCAGAATCACCAACTCTTCGATCAGTTCCAGTAGTGAATGAATTTGTCGATGTGTTCCCTGAAGAACTCCTAGGCCTACCTCCTGAACGAGAAATAGACTTTGGTATTGACTTACTTCTAAGCACTCAACCTATTTCTATCCCTCCATATAGAATGGGCCCCAACAGAATTGCGGGAATTAAAAGAGCAATTAAAAGACTTATTGGATAAGGTTTTGTAAGACCTAGTACATCCCCCTGGGGTGCACCAGTGTTGTTTGTATGCAAAAGGATGGCACCTTGAGAATGTGTATCGACTATCGGTAACTGAATAGGGTGACAATTAAGAATAAATACCCCTCCCCAGGATTGATGATATATTTGATCAGTTATAGGGTGCCAAATGCTTTTTAAAAATTGATTTGAGATTAGGTTGTCACCAAGTGAGGGTGAAGGAGCAAGATATACCCAAGACATCTTTCAGGACACGCTATGGTCACTTTGAATTTCTTGTTATTGCATTTGGGCTAACGAATGCTCCAACTATTTTTATGGATCTGATGAACAGGGTATTCAAGCCCTTCTTGGATGTGTTCGTGATAGTATTCATAGATGACATTTTGGTATATTCAATATCAGAAGAAGACCACGCAGATCACTTGCGACAAGTGTTACAGGTTCTTCGTGATCAACAGTTGTATTCCAAGTTCTCTAAATGTGAATTTTGGCTAAAATCTGTAGCATTCTTAGGTCATGTTGTGTTTGATGAGGGGATAAGGGTTGATTCACAAAAGATAGAAGTTGTACAAGATTGGCCAAAACCAACGACACCTATGGAAGTTTGGAGCTTCCTAGGTTTGGCAGGTTATTACAAGAGGTTTGTGGAAGTTTTTTCTTCTATTTCTGCACCCCTAACAAAGCTGACACATAAGGCAACCAAGTTCCAATGGAACAATGCATGTGAAAGGAGCTTACAGGAGCTGAAAAATAAGCTAACTTTTGCACCTGTGCTAGTACTTCAAGAAGGCACTAAGGGTTATGCAGTGTATTGCGATGCCTCAGGAGTTGGCTTAGGGTGTGTTCTGACATAGCATGGTAGGGCAATTGCTTTTGCATCCAGACAGCTATGACCACGTGAGAAAAACTATCCAACACATGATATTGAACTAGTAGTGGTTGTGTTTGCCTTGAAGATATGGTGCCACTATTTGTATGGGGTTCGCGTTGATATATATACTGATCATAAGATCCTACAATACATATTTAAGAAGAAAGACCTAAACTTAAGACAATGGAGATGGCTAGAGCTAATAAAGGATTATGATATTGATATACTATACCATCCGGGTAAAGAAAATGTGGTAGCCGATGCTTTGAGTCGTAAGGCAATCTTGAATACCGGTGATCCAGCTATGATAAGTCAAGGAATGGCTTAAAGATCTATGTAAGTTAGCCAGTTTGGGAGTTCGCCTTCTTGAAACTCCCAAGGAAGGGGTTATTGTGCAGAATGCTGTGGAGTCTTCATTGGTAATGGAGGTGAAAGAAAAGCAGTTCAGAGATCCTGCCTACGACAACTTAAGGAAAAGGTGAGTCAGGGTATGATAAATGGATTTGACCTTGCACAAAATGGAGTACTTTACTACAAAAATGGATTATGTGTGCCTGATGTTAATGGACTAAGAAAGAGGATAATGGAAGAAGCCCATCATTCCCGATGTTCCATCTATCCAAGATCAACTAAGATATACCATGACCTGAAGGGAATGTTTTGGTGGGGAGGCATGAAAAAGGACCTTGTAGAATTTGTGGCTCAATGTCCAAA
>JAABOM020102265.1:0-68074 GCA_011800125.2 Solanum clarkiae | reverse complement strand
AAGCACTTTTGAAAATTAGCGCTAATTTGACCAAACCATGTCATGTTTAATTTGAATTGTACTAGTATTGTAAGGTGCGGGGTGTTACAGTTTTTGACCATAAGCTACTCAGACTTCATTGAGGCCCATAACTATCCACACCCCATTGAAAAAGATGTTCATTGTCCCCAATGCACAAAATTAAGCAAAAATAGAATGTAAGGGGTCAAAAACATACTTGGGTGCCTAAAAACCGTTGTCCACCTTGGGTTACCTTCCAAGCAGCGTCTGATTTATTGTCGCAGCATGACTGTGGCAAATTGGTTACTCAGACTTCACTAATTGCCCAGACTTCACTCTTGAGCTCATCTGGATGCTTCATGGACTGAGGGATGTCAAAGACAACTTCTTCATCATTCAATATAAACCTGAGTTAACCAGTTTCCATATCAACTAAAGCCCATCCAGTGGCTATTCATGGTTTTCCCAAGATTAGGACGTCGAAGTCAACCTCATAGTCTAGAATCCCAAAGTTTGCAGGGAATATGAATTTCTCCACTTTAACCAACACATCGTAGAGTATCCCCATAGGCTTCTTCACGATCCCATCAGCCATCAACAACAACATGCTAGTAGGAGTAGGGACTCCCAATCTAAGCTTCTTGTAGATCGCAAGGGGCATTAAATTGATACTGGCACCTAAATCACATATTGCCCTTGCGAACTCTACATCACCTATAGTGCAAGGTATAGCGAAAGCTCCTAGGTCATCATGCTTCTAATCTAAGGACTTTGTAGGGATAAAACTGCAATGTTGAAGCTCTTCAGATAGTTCTTAACTCATAGTATGCTTCTTAGTAACCAATTCCTCCATATGCTTGACATAGCTTGGAATTTTCTCCAAAGCCTTAATGAGAGGGATGTTGACAGGTAGCTGCTTAAGTATGGAGACAAAGTGCTTGAACTTGCCTTCCTCCTCCCTTTTTTTGATTCTTTGAGAGAAAGGAGGAGGCCTAGGGATGGGGTTAAACTTCTGTGGTGCATTAACTATTTAACTACCCCATACTTGCCATTATCATCTCTTCCATTTGCATCCTTTCTTGCAACCATCTCCTCACAAAAATCTTTCTCATCAACCAGCACAGGAGGATCAATAGTGGTCTTGCCACCCCTAGTAGTTATTGCCATACATTGGCCCTCATTCTTAGGAATTTGTACTGTGTTGCTAGAAAATATACCCTTCTAACGCTGATTCAACTGATTTTACACTTGACCAAACTGTTGCTCAAGCTATTTAATACCAATAAAATGAGACTCTATTTTCTGATTTATTCTTGAAATATCCAATTTCATGCCCCTTAGAGTTTCATCTTATGTCTCAACCTTCTTAACAAGTAGTAAAACCTCTCCTCAATTCTGGAATTTCCAGTACCTATGTCACGGTTGTGTGTTGGCACTTAAGGTACATTTCTAAAGCTTTCTATCTGAGCCCAATCTATGTCTGGACACATGTTCCTATCATAGTAACCACGATGGTTGTGTCTGAAAGCTCCATCTCTACTATAGTTTCGACCTTGGTTTCCTTGAACTTGGAGACAATAGTCCTGATTGGACCCTTGGGCGTTGGTTCGGAAACCTCCCCTCTAATTATTCACATAACATGTGTCCTCCTTAAAGTATGGCTCCTTGTACATGGGTGCACGTTGAGGTTAGGTAACCACTACATTAGCTCTCTCTTGGTTCTGTTTGATCACCACATCCATGCTTGTGTGAAGCTGAGCAAGTTGTTACATAATCTCTTCATTAAGTTTGGCTTGCTCTGAACCCACCTTACAACACATGAACTCTTAATGGAATCTCTATCCCACTATCCCAATGCACGATTCATCTTTGCAAATTGCTCCATATGCTCAGCAATCCTTGCAAATGGTTGGTCTAGAAACATGCCCCCATGATAGTGTCAGCACAAGCCTGACTGTTCTCATCAAGGGCATGGTAGAAGATCTCCACCAAGGCATCATCAACTATCTTGTGGTTAAGGACCCTCCTTAAAGATTTAGTAAACCACTCCAAGTAGTGCTTATCAAATCACCAAGAAGTTGCTCAAGTTGTTGATCTAGTCCTTCAACTTGAGCTTCTTCGATCTAGGGATGTACCTCTCCAAAAGGGCTTCTGCAAATCTACCTATCTAGTGATTGAAGTCCGCAGGAGCTCAGATAGCCATAATGTAGCATTGCCTATGAGAGACAAATGGAAGACACGAAGTCCCGCAAAATCTATAAAAAGGTATTGTGTCCCCATCACACTCTTACAAACAAATGTCATATTGTTCAAGTGGCTATGTAGATCCTCTGATAGTAATACTATAAATGACCCATGGTTCTGCAACATCTAAAGTAATCCACTAAAGACTGTAAACTTTGTGTCTTCCAGTAGTGGCGGCAACATAATATCCCTAGTCACATCTATTGCCATAGGGTTCAACCTGTACTAATTCCACTGGTAAGCATTGGCATTGAACTCCCAAGGCTATGGAATGTCCTCCAAAGAAGGTGGGTTCTCATTCTTGCAATCATCATTATTACCCCAATTTAAAGCTGCATTGGCCGTGTTGTTGGTACTTTCCTTGGGCCATTCTTATTGTAATCATATGGATCTCTTGCTCAAATGGAGTTAAAGGATTACCTTGACTCCGAGTGTTTGGTATACACTACTTGTATATCCTACAAAGAAAAAAAACAAAAACATTTAGTAAAACAAAGGAAAATAAGGATTAACACTCGAATTACTTAATTAATCAGTCTAAATCTAGTCATATTCCATGGCAACGATGCCAAAATCTTCGATATAGCCCCAGTTACACCTCTAGTTTAGAGGATAAAGTGGTTGTTGTTAAGATACAAAACCTAACCAAGGTTAGGGTCCAACCTACAGTGAATAAGTAGACTCAGGATAAATTTACCAATAAGCAATTCAAGTAGTTAACCAACTCAATTCCTCGAAGGAGGGATTTTGCAATAATTAATAAGAAAGCAAATTAAGCTAACTATAACGAGAGACAATCAATAATAGAGAGCAACTAGGGTATCATGTTCCCCATGATTTCCTGACTTAGTATCACCAGATAACCCAATTCTTTTCAAGTATATAGCATGTAGGACAGTGATTTAAGTTCACCAACCCCTTTCGTCAAAGGTCAGAGGTGAATTTCACTAAGCTACTTGGCTAATATCCATAGTATGCAATACTAACTATTAACTATAATTTCCAGGACAACCTCCCTTTGGCAACCATTAACTATAAGTTCCAGGACAACCTCCCTTTGGCCCTGTTATGTTGATTAGACGAGAACATATCAATTAAATCTTATTAATCAATCTATTTTCCTATTCATTACTACCTTGGTCCAATAAGCAACACAAGCCAAGTTTTAATGTTGGCCACCATTACAAAACATGATACCAATTCCATGAATTGTAAGTTACCTGGGTTTACTTAGTTAGTTCTTCATGGACCCCACAACCCTAGTTGTAGATTTATCTACTCATGTTATTGGCAGATGAAGGAATTATAAATTGAGAAAATATAATTGAACACTTACCCAATTGAATTGAAATCGAGCAAATCCAAGAAGAAGGAGATTTATAAGCTTCAATATCAAATTTACCCACAAGTGTTTTCTCACAATCTTCTCTTCCCAGTATAGGGTTCTCCAAGTACAAACCCTAGAAGTACTGAATAATGACGTCCTCCCTAGTACAATAACCTAAAATAATTATTCATAGTAATTATAATTAAGTCCTAAATAAAATAGAAAAATTGGTCGGCTACTTCCACGGAAGGTCTCTATAACTCGTTGTGTCTTCTACGACTCATAGTCGGGGTCTCGTAAACAACTCTTGATATTTTGGATGTCTATTCTACAACACCACTTTACAATTCGTAAAGTGATTTTCGACTTCTACTACATGTTCGTAGGCTTTAAATTTATCAAATTGTCCCTCATTGGAAATCTTCACTAAACCCATCAATACAACTTGTAGAATGCTCTACGACATGCATTCTTGTTTTATTGAGCTGATCATCAGAATTCATCCTTCATTAGAATTTATTACAAACCTGCCTTTACGAGTCATTAGATGTTCTATGATTTATAGAGGGTCTCGTAAATCATCAAAAAGCAACCTTTTGTAATTTTTCCCAAAATCATAGCCAACCTATCATCCTGCAAATCTAAACAAAAAAACACATAAAACCCACAAATATCGCATTGAGAATACATAAAATCCTATGTTTAAGCATCAAATGTGTTGTATTTTGACAACACCGCACCCATCACTCACTCTAGAGTGAAAATTTTAGCCATTTTCTCTTCAAATTAGGAAATGAAGAACTATTTTCCCCCTATATTTTTGTACGGCCAACGAAATAGAGATGAATATTGAATTTTTTTTATTAATAAAGTTAAATTTAATTAGTAAGAACCTACATAAAGAAATATAGTAACCCTAAATTTTTCTAATGAAGGATAAATTAGTAATTTTAATCACCAATAATTTTTATTAAAAGAGTTTAGAAGATGTAGTTAGCCATATTATATTCTTTTCTGCTATGCTGCAATGATAAAAAAAGAAATAGAAAGAAAAGAAGCAGCCAAAAACCTTATTTTTTCCCCTATATTGTGGCACTTCAAAAGAACCAAAAAGAAAATTAGGGAAACTCATCCATGCTTTTGTTGGAGAACGCACGTACTAATTTTGCATGCTCAGATAGCAAGTCTGTGACCAATAGAAATGAAACTTTCTTTCACAACCATGTATGTATTATTAAAAAAAAAAGACTTTAGTTAAGTTTAAGCTAATCAATCTAACGACTACATAATGAGGAGGGGGAAGTCATGATTAAAGTGATTATGTAATAATAGAGTAGTTATTATCTAATCATGGGTCTACGAACTTTTCATGGAAAAAAAATTAGAATTCAAAGCCAATAAAGGTCGTGGTCTGGTGTGGCAAGCTATATCTATTTATTTTTGTTCATCTTAGATATTCTATGCTTGCTTTGTCTATTTGGGAATATAGTATTAATTCAAGGTGCAAACATTTCCCTAATTAGCTTAGGTTAGTAATGGAGAGATATTCCTTTATATTTATTCATTATATAAGGTCTGAGATATTAAGGTTTTTCTCTAAGCTCAAAGGCTAGGTGGATAATGAAGCTTGATCCTGATTAGTAAATAATTGACATGATTAATCAATATTTTGCATAGATTTTGGCAATTGCTGGCTATTTTTGTTGTGGTTCTACGCATGCAAGGCTATGTATATTGTCACTAGTCAGGTAAGTGAGATTTAAAGTATTAGTGATTGCTCTTCAGATATGCTTTGAATAATATACTTTTTTTCTCTATCTCATTTATGTGTGGGACAAACATCTGCTTGCCAGTGTTGCTGTTCTTTAATATACGAAAGATATGTTACTTTTTAGAAAAATATAGAATATTTTCATGAGTTATATGTGGTGTGATGTTGAATATCTTGCTTTATTATTGTGATGTGGTCACTAGAGGCATACATAGCTACTCTAATATGTTAGGGGCATACCCATGCTGCCGTAATATGGTAGGGGATTTGTACATGCAACCTAGTAAATTGTAAGAGCATTGTATATGTTGCCATGGACTTTTCGGGGTGATGGGTTGATCTCCTTCACTACCGTTTTTGACAAGTTTTGAGTGTGGATTGAATTGAGAAATGTAGTGACCTTTGTGAACACTTGTGTGAACTTATTGAGCGAGATATAATGAAGTACAATATTGTGTATATTATTTATATATATCCATTCTGCAGATATATTTTGTAACTCTTGTTCTGGGGGTACTAAACAAGTGAGTCAAGAATCTTAATGGGTTATATTTATATATAGCTCCCTCCTTACTTGTATGTAAATATAGATATAGTTGCAAAGGGTGAGATTTGTGGCTGACAAGTTCCTTCCCACGGACTCTGTTGCTGAGGTGAGCCATTGCATTGTTTGAGGAGGCTGCTATTTTAGCTGTATCGATTATAACTTATGCTTCACTTCTTGGGGTTTGTATGCTCGACAGTTAATCTCATATTACTCTATTAGATGCGCCACAGTCTTTTGAAACGCCCCAAAAATGTGCTTAGAAAACATCTATAGTCGTAATTTTCATATATCTCAAAATCCATACGTGATATCACAAATTTGACTTCATATTCTTTATAAAGGGGTAAAATTGAGTGGGAAATAGGTATAAACTGGATTTTAGAGGACCCGTAGTGAAAATAATTTCGCCAATTTTTGATTTCTAGTGGCCATCTATGCGCTGGTTGTGACGCGCTAGGAGCATAGATTAGTGTTGGAGTAAGTTCGCACCAATGCATCATTTTCTTTGTTTTCCTATCTCGGCCAAGGACATTGGGGTCATAATCCCATGCCAACATATGCGTGAAGATACCTATACGTAGCTATTCTTCAATCCTATATCACTCAAGACTCTTTTAAAAATCTATCCAAGACTTAAAAAATCTCTCATTCAAATTTGAAGGATTTCAAGCCTATCTTTGGAACTCAAGGATTCTCTTCAAGCTCCAAGTTTTGTTCAAGCACATCTCAAGAAATCAAAGTTTGAGGTATGTGTGCTTCATCCATTAAGTCCTTTCACCCATGGACTCCAATCTTCCTTTCTATGAAAATTGCATGTTTTCAAGTTGTATCATCTATGGATATCTTCTATTATGGATTATGAGTATAAATTATGTCGAGGTTTTATGAAATGTTGATTGATTAAGTATGACTATCTATTTCAAGCTTGTACTATGAATAGGTTTTGTCTATTGAGACTATTTATGTCTTGAGCTATAAAACTATGATCTATTGTGAGATTTGATTATGGATTTCAAGGTATCCTATAAGAAGGTTTTACTACATGTTGGTGGGTTGATTTGCATTAATTTTTCTCATATTATTTCACTCTTGAATTGCATGATTTTGAACTAGTATCATGAACCCACGAAGTGTTTGAGAAAATGTACAGTCAAGAATTCTCAAGATATTGATTATCCATTTCATGATTTGCAAGTCAGGTGACTATATGAGGATTACGGACTTTCAAGTATGTATTGAATTCATGAAAAGTATCTATGATGTTACAAGTATCAAGCTAAGCGCTATTTCATCATTTTTATCTCTTATGAGCCATTCCTGTTAAAGCAAGGGTTCATTTATGATTATGATCTATTCTCATGTTTCAAGTTGGGCTCACTACTAGAGGTCAAACATGTTTAAGAGCTAGTCAAGTCATGCTTCAATATTTCCTACAAGTTATTAAAGTATTATTATTTCATGTATTATGTGGGATTAGACTTAGAACTGATGGATTGGATGTCGATGTGGACTATATTTAAGGGTCCATACTCCTTTCTTGAAACTATATGCCAACATAGGATTTAATTATTACCCTTTTTATACTAGTGGATCCATTTAGTGTACTTTTTCATGAAATCAACCCTGAAATGGGACAGGTTCCTGTAAGGGGAGTTACTTCTTCGAAATGGGTTGGACTCCCATAAGGTGAAGTATGATTTACCTTCGCAAGTATACCACTACTTTACCGATGAGGGGTAATCATTGGGATTACAAGTTGTTGCTCGCTTGGTATTACTTTTGTTGGTTAGGTTCTCTTCCCACATATGTATCAATTCTTATGCAAGTTGAATGATTTATAAACATGTTTTACTTCAAATATTTATCATGCATGCCATATTGAGATTATGCATATCTATTGCCTATTACCATGCATCTTTACTATACTGACTTATGTCTTATTACATTGCATCCTACATATGTAGTACATTTAAATGTACGAACACATACTTTTTTCCTACACAATATCACCATGTAGGGATCAGAGCTCCTCTTGATCATTTTCTACGTGGCTAGTACGGTTCTACGAAGATAAGCTTTGGTGAGTGCTCAAGTTCAAGGACACTAGTTACTTTTCTTTTTATTTTTGAGACTTTCTTGTTTTGACCATTTGACATTATGATGGTGAGCCCAGAAAGTGTCTTAGCCCCGCTCCATTTTATGTTTAGAAGCGTTGTTGGAATATTATGATGTATTTATTCCATAAACTTGACTCTTTATGCTTTTATCATTATGAAAGAGTTTCCTTAGTCCCGCTTACCTTATTATGTTATCTGTTGTTGTTGTTTACTTTGCTTCCGCAATCAAGGATGTGCGATTTGTATGCTAAGATGCTTGTTTGGGGTCCTTTCGGGTTCCCATTTGTCGGATCACATCTAGGCTCTAAGCTTGGTCATGACAGTCTTATTGTGAGATTTAGGCTAGAGATATTTTGTTATGTGACTTTTTGTCGTAACTTGATGTACAATTTTTTTTTTAGTTATCCTTTTCTTATGAGTAGTGATGAGGTCTAATTTTGCAGATATTATATCTCTGTGCTTTTATTATTTGGATACGTGTATAGATGTTTGTTTCTCTAGACAGATACTATTAGAAGGTACCAATCATATCTAGCGGCTAGTTTGGGATGTGACAATGTTGGTATCAGAACCTAGGTTTGAAGTCTCGGGTCATAGAGATGTGTTAGGTATAATCTAGATCATGGGTATATAAGTGCCTATACTTATGACCTTGAGGCTACTAAACATTTAGGACCTATTCTCGTTTTTATTCTTTATTAGTGTGTTTACTTGAATCAAGTTTAACTTTTGAATAATTTTCGCAAATGGCTAAGAAACTTGGGTCTTGCTCTGTTATTCGATCTAATTCAACTATTAGATGTGGTAGGGGACATGCTACTACCTCCAGGGATAGTTAGGGTAGGTCTCATCCTACTATGGCTCGGACTAAGGCACCTACTACTCCTCAATCAAGAGTTATGAATGGGGGGACAAACTCGAGCTGTTTACCCAGAGCAAGTGTAGGAAAAGGTTTTTCAAGATGCTCTACAAATAGTGCCAGTTGTTGCACCTACTAATGTTTTACCTATAGAAGTTGTGATGAGATTATTGAATCTGTTAGCGATGTTGTGCCTAATTGTGGTAGGAATCACAGTGGTTGCTATTTTGGTAATGGTAGTCCTTATTTTACTTGTGGTAAAAGATGTCATATTGCTAGATTTTTTCCTAAGAGAAATTATAATACTAATCGTGCTATTACACAGGTACAGAGGAATCTAGTAGATGCTTAGGCTCAAATTCTGCTTACTAAGGCTGCTGCACAAAGTGCTCATGGATAGATACGATAGGGTGCACAGGTTGTTCAAAGAACGAATGGACTACCCAGATTATTTGTCATGGCTAGACAAGATAACGAGGGATATAATTTAGTAGTCACATGTATTATCACTATCAACTCACATGAGGCATATGCTCTTATTGATCCTGGTTCTATGTATTCGTGTGTATCCTCATTTTTTGCTATATCCTTGGAACGACGAGTTGAGACTCTTATTATGCCATATATGGTTGTGACTCCAGTGGAGGAGACTTTATCAGTGGATAGTGTGTATAGAGATTATGTTATATTTGTGCAGGGCAAGGACAGAATAGTTACTTTATTAGGTTGTCGCAATATGACTTTGATGTAATTATGGGAATGGATTGTTTAGCATCACGTTATGCTTGGTTGATTGTCATGCTAAACTGGTACATTTCAATTTCCTTGGAGAACCATCTTTAGTATGTAAAGGTATAATTCCTCTAACATAGGGAAAGATAATATCTTATGAAAGGAAAGTTGTATGATTAATATTGGGTGCTAGGGTTTTATTACTACTTTCCGTAATACTCGAGGTGAGGATGTTACTATTAATAGCTTTTTAATTGTGCGAGAATTTGTTGATATATTTCCAGATGAATTTTTTGGGCTACTTCCGATGAGAGAAATTGAGTTCAACAGTGATTTAGTGCTAGACACTCAACCTATCTCTATTTTGCTGTATCGTATGGCTCTAGCTGAGTTGATAGAATTGAATGTCCAACTCGTTAAGCTACTTGATAAGGGCTTCAATAGGCCTAGTGTATCACCTTGGGGTGCCCTAGTGTTATTTGTGAAAAAAAGGAAATATGGCCCGATGAGAATGTGTATTGACTATATGCATCTGAATAAGGCAATAATCAAGAATAAATAATTGTTGCCTTATATTATTGATCTATTCAAGACCAGCTGCAGGGTACTACTCAGTTTTTCAAAAATAATTTGATATCAGGTTATCATCAGGTGAGAATAAAGATCGAAGATATTTCAAAGACAACATTTTGGGCTCGTTATTGGCACTTTGAATTTTTGGTGATGTCTTTTGGATTGACTAATGCAGTTGTAGGGCTCGTTATAGGCACTTTGAATTTTTGGTGATGTCTTTTGGATTGACTAATGCAGTTGTAGCATTTATGGACCTCATATATAGGGTATTCAAGCAATACTTAGACCAATTTTATGATTATATTCATTGATGATATTGTGGTCTACTCTCGAGATGAGGCGGAGCATGAACATCATTTGAGAGTTATATTGTAGACACTTAGGAAACGAAAGCTTTATGCTAAGTTCTCAAAATGTGAGTTTTGGTTGGAAACAATTCCCTTTATAGGACACATGGTGTCACAAGATGGGATTCAAGTTGATATAAGAAAGGTGGAAGTTGTTCGGGATTTAGCCTCGACCTAATACTACTACAGAGATACATAGTTTATTGGGACTAGCTAGATATTACAGACAGTTTGGAGAGGGTTGCTCATAGATAGTCGTTCCACTGACATGTTTAACTCAGAAAGGTGTGATTCTTTTGTGGTCATATGGATTTGAAGAGAGTTTCCAGATATTAATGACTACATTAACTACAACTCCTATTTTGGCCTTACCTACAATGGAGGGTGGTTTCATCATTTACCGTGATGTCTCTAGAGTCGGATTGGGTTATGTCTTAATCCAGAATTCTAATGGGGACAGCTAAAGATTCATGTGAAAAATTATCCAACACATGATTTAGAATTGGCTGCAATCATACTTGCACTCAAGATTTGGCGTCACTACGTTTGTGGTGAGCCACGTAACAATACATCTTCAAGCAAAGGGATTTAAATCTGAGGCAACAATAATGGTTGGAGCTACTTAAAGATTATGATTTTACTATCTTATATCATCATGGAAAGGCGAATGTGGTGGTAGATGCCTTGAGTAGGAACTCTATGGGAAGCTTGCGCAGGATTGCTGTAAAGGAGCGACATATGGCTAGGGATATTCAATCACTATCCAATTAGGGAGTTAGAATCGATCATACGTTGCCCGATACGTTTCTTGCAGGTATGGTGGTGCAATCATTCCTAGTTGGAGAAGCCAAGGCTTGCTAATATGATGATCCCGAACTTGCTAGATTACGAGATAGAGTGTAGAGTGGAGGTGCGAAGTCATTCTCAATTGATGGCAAGAGTATTTTTAGTTGACATGGTAGACTGTGTATACCCATGGTGAGTGAGGTAAAGCAGCGAATTCTTGAAAAGGCTCATAGTTCGGGATACTCCATCCATCCATGTACTTCAAAAATGTATGAAGACTTGCATGGTTTGTACTTATGGAAAGGTATGAAGGCTGATATTTTGAAGCACATGACTAGGTGATTTAATTGCGAATAGGTTAAATATAAACATCAAAAACCCAGTGGAGTAATGCAAAACTTGATTATCCTTGAGTGGAAGTAAGAAAGGATTACTATGGACTTTGTTATTGGGTTGCCGAACACTTTCAAGAAGCACGACTCAGTTTGGGTAATTGTGAATAGACTCACAATATCTGCCCATTTCATACTAGTTCAGCTACTTATACCATAAAACAGTTAGTAAACATTTACCTTTGAGAGATAGTTCGGCTTCATGAAGTGGCTATTTCTATAATATCATATTAAGGTGTACAGTTCACTGCTGAGTTTTGGAAGTATTTTCAAGGGTCGTTGGGATCACAATTTAAGTTGAGTACAACTTTTCACCCCCAAACTGACGTACAATCTGAGTGGGTTGTTCAAATCTTGGATGATATCTTAGAGCTTGAGCAATTGATTTCAATGGACATTCGGATGATCAGTTGCCGTTTGAAGAGTTTGTTTACAATAATAGCTTATAATCCAGTATACAGATAGCACCATATGAGGCTGTATATGGCCGCAAGTGTAAATCACCAATTGGATCATTTGAACCTGATGAAGCATAACTACTAAGTCTATATTTCGTTCAGAAGGCCTTAGGGAAAGTTGAAGTGATATGAGAACAGTTTCAGACAACACAATGTAGATAGAAATCTTATGCAGATAAGAAAGTTCATGATGTAGGGTCGATGAAGGAAGAAAAGGTCTTTTTGGAAGTTTCTCCTGTGAAAGGAGTTGTGAGATTTTAGATCGAATTAGATTGGTGGCGTACCGACTTGCTTTACATCCATAGGTTATCCTCTGTAAATCGTTTAGTTCATGTGTCCATGCGTCGACAATATGTTCATAATGATAGCCATAAGATTAGTCTAGAGGACGTGCATCTTGATGAAAATTTAATATATGGGGAAGGTCTGGTGTCTATTCTTAATGGGCAAGTGCGACAACTAAGGTCGATGAAAATAGCTTTAGCGAAAGAATTATGGCACAATTATCCAACCGAAGAGGTTACTTGGGAGTCCGAAGTGAAAATTAGAGAGATATATCCTCACCTATTTGACACTCTAGGTATGAGTCTAGACCTATTCGAGGACAAACATTCTTTTAAGTGGGGGAGAATGTAATAAGCCTTAATTTTTTTAATGATGAGTAAATTTGTAATTTTAATCACTAGTAATTTTTATTGAAAGAATTTAGAAGATGTAGCCAACCGTATTATTTTCTTCTTATCTATGTTTCAAGGACAAAAGAAAAGAAAAGAAAAGAAGCGGCTAGAAACCTTACTTTTCCCCTGCATTGTGGCGCTTCAATAGAACCAACAAAAAAATTAGGGAAACTCATCCGTGCTTTTTGATGGAGAATGTATGTAACTAATTTTTCTCGCTCAGATAGCAAGTTAGTAGAAAATAGTAAAGAATCTTTCTCTCATAACCAGGTATGTATTATAAAAAACAGACCTTGGTTGACTTTCCAGCTAATCAATCTAATGACTACATAATGAGGAGGCGGAAGTCATGATTAAAGTGATTATGTAATAATCTTTATTAATAAAGTAGTCATCAGCTAATCATGGGTATAAGAACTTTTCATGAAATAAATTAGAATTCAAAGCCAATGAAGATTGTGGTCTGGTGCAGCAAGCTATATCTATTTATTTATGTTCATCTTAGATATTCTATGCTGGATTTGTCTATTTGGGAATGTAGTATTAATTCATGGTGCAAATAGTTCCCTAATTATGTTTGGTTAGTCATGGAGAGATATTTCGTTATATTTATTCGTGATTTAAGGAATGAGATATTAAGATTTATCTGTAAGCTTAAAAGTTTTGTGGATAATGAAGCTTGATCTTGATTAGTACACAATTTACATAATTAATCAACGTTTTGCATATATTAAGGCTATTTGGGGATATTTTTGTTGTTGTTCTATGTATGCAAGGCTGTAGATATTGACATTAGTCAAGTAAGTGAGACTTTGCACTTTAGTGCTTGTTTTTCGAATATGCTTTGAAAAATATACTTTTTTTCTCTGTCTGGTGCATGTGTTGGACAACCGTGTGTTTAGTAGAGTTTGTCTTCTATTATCTACTCTAGATATGTTATTTTAGACAAGATTATCTAATGTATTCACGAGTTATTTATGGTGTTCGTTGAATATCCTTCTTTATTACTATGATGTGGTCACTAGGGGCACACATAGGTGTCGTAATATGTTCGGGGCATGCCCATACTACCGTTGTATGTTAGGGGCGTTTACATGCTGCCATACTACATTTTTAGAGAATTATACATGTTACCATGGACTTGTTAGGGTAATGGATTGATCTCCTTCGCTTCCGTTAATGACAATTTTTAAGTGTAGATTGAATTGAGACATGTAGTGACCTTTGTTAACACTTGTTTGAACTTATTGAGGCATAAATCATGAAGCATATAATTATGTATATTATTTATATGTATTCGTTGTGTAGATGAAATTTATAACTCTTATTCCAGGGGTATTAAATGAAATACCCCAAAAATGTGCTTCAGAAATGATCATAATCATAATTTCCATATACATCAAAATTCGTGCTTGATATAGAAAATACGACTTCATATTCTTGATCATGGGGAACAATTGAGTGGCAAATGGATATAATCTAGATTTTATAGTATCCGAAACGAACAATGTTTACCGTAAAACTTTCGAAACCAGTAGTTATGCATGATGGCTCCGCGACGCGAACCCATCGCGGAGCAGCGTTTAGTTTTTACTTAATTTTATGTTTTGGACTGAGGACATTGGTATCATGGCCCTAAGCCCATTTACACGCGAAGTATCCCATACATAGCCATTTTTCAACTCTATATCACTTAAAAACCATCTCTAAAACCTCTCCAACACTTAAAAGATTGAAAAGATTTCAAGCCTAACATTGGACCTCAAGGATTCTCTTCAAGCTCCAAGTTCTCTTCAAGCTTATCTCAAGAAAACCCACGTGTGAGGTAAGTGGGTTTCATCCATTGGGTCCTTTCACCCATGGAGCACAATTTTCCTTTTTATGAAAATTGAATGTTTTCAAGTTGTATTACCTATGAGTATCTCTTATTATGAATTATGAGCATGAATTATGTTGAGTTTTTAAGAAATGTTAATTAACTATACATAACTCTCTATTTCAAGCTTATACAATGAATTGGTCTTGTCTGTTGAGACTATGCATGTTTTGAGCTATGAAATTATAATCTACTATGAGATTTGATGATGAATTTTAAGGAACCCTACATGAGGGTTTTACTACATGTTGGTGGGTTGATTTTGTAACGACCCCAAAAAGTGCCCGAAAAATGTGCATTAGAAGTGCTCGGAGTTGTAATTTTCATATATCTCAAAATTCATCCATAATATCAAAAATCTGACTTCATATTCTTATTCAGGGGTGAAATTGAGCGAAAAATGGGTCTAACCTCGATTTAAGAGCAGTCGATTAGCAATTTCAATTTTTCAAGATTGCAATTTCGAGTGAGGTTTACACGCCCCTGGTGCGACGCAGCAGGGGTATGCAGATGAATAAAACTTAATTCTGTGATAGGTCCGCGATGCAGACCTATGTATTTTCTGCCCAATTAATTTTTGTGTGGTCCATGACTTTTGGGTCGTGGGCCTAAGTGTTCCCAAACGTAAAATTACCTATACTTACCCATTTTTCACCCTCATATCATTTTAAACATTTTCGAATACTCATTCAAACACTTTACCAATATTTCATCGCCCGAATTTAAGTCTCGAAACCCTCTGTGCATCTTAAGGAATTTAACCAAGCTTTAAGTCTCCATTTCCAATTTTCATCAAGTTCATCTCCAAAGATAAGGTATGCGGGTTTCTTTCATAGGTTCCTTTCACAGGTGATTCCCAATCTTTCTTTCTCTCTAAATTGCATGATTTAAAGTTGATTTACAAATGGATCTTAAATATTATGAAAATCACTGCTCACTATGTTGGGTTTTCGTGAAATTGTGACTGTTTTACTATGTTTTAGGCTATAAATCTAAGATCTAATATGAGATTTTATTAAGGATTTTGATGTATATTGCTTGATGGTGTGACAAAGTATCTATTGATGGTTTAGCATTGAAGTTTCTTTCATAATAAAACTCTCGAATTGTATGATTTTACTCTAGTACTACCCACCCTCTATCTGTTTGTTAAAATGTCTGGTTATGGTTTCTTGAGGAACTGAAAGTCCTATGCATATCTTATGAATAGAATGACTTTATGATGATGGAATGATGATGAAATGATACTGAAAAGGAATGTATATATATTATGATGAAAGGAGTGTACATATGTATGATATTATCTCTATAGTGTTGGGGATGACCAAGCCTGGCTTGGGAGGTTGTAGGCCCGGATAATCTTGTTGAGGTGTTGGTACCTTGATCGCATAATTTGGGGGGTGGTAGGCCTGGGTAACCTCGTTGGGGGGTTTTTACCAATCAATTTTGTTAGGGGGTTTGTACTCCATCAACCATATTAGGGGTTTTGTACTCTATCAATCTTATAAAAGGGTTTGTACCTCATGCGCCTATTAAAGGGGGTGGTAGGCCTTCCATTGCACTAGGAATGGTCACTCCTTACATTTATTCAATGATCCATATAAGCATGATTTACTATGAGCATCTTCCATGCATGCCATTTTTCCATATGTACTCATTGCCTATGCTTATGCAATTTGATTGTGTTGATATCCCTTGTTGCATTTCATCCTACATACTAGTACATTTAAACATACTAACATATACTCTATGCCCACATAATGTCATAATGTAGTACTCGGTGTACCGCTTGAGTCCTCCATTCCAAGGACGTCACTTATGATGTCTTGCTATGTATTAAGACTATATTCCTTTTTATTTATATATTAAATATGATAAAGAGTTCAATTGTTGTCTTGGCCCCTTCTCTTATCTATGTAGTAGAGGTATTGTTGGACATGTTATGTATCTATGCTATGAGCCTTGCCTCTCTCGTTTCTTGATGTTATGATATGGAAGTTTATCCTTAGCCCTAATTCCCTTGCTTATGCTTGTCTACTATTGTCATTTTAGTTGCTTCTGCGACTAAGGATGTGTAATCATATGCTATGACGTTTGTTTGGGATTCCTTCGGGTTCCCCATTCGCTGGTGACATCTAGGCCTAAGGCTTGGGTCGTGACAAATATGGTATCATAGCACTAGGTTTTTAGATCCTCAGAGTCCTACACACTGCGTTGATTAGAGTCTTATTCATGATTGTCTTGTGCACCACAACTAAGAGTAGCAGGCTATGAAAGGTTTTGGGAAATATTTTCCTTCTTCATGTTCTAATTCATACCATAGAGTTGAAGTAAATGTCCCCCCCCCCCCCCAATGATTGTTCCTTGCTATGCTAGATTATTCCTAACATGAGAGGAAGACAAGCCTGCACACTCGAGGAGCAACCAACCAATGGAGAGCTTAGGGATGCTCTCACCTTGCTTGCAAAAGTTGTGGCTAATCAAGCCAATCAAGTGGCCCAAGCCCCTCACACTCCTACATCGGCTTCTCGAGTGAGAGACTTCATGAGAATGAATCCCCCGAAATTCCATGGGTCAAAGATGATTGAGGACACTCAAGAGTTCATTGATGAGGTCTACAAGATTTTGTCTACCAAGGATATGAGGCTGAAGGATAATGCGGAGTTGGTGGCCTACCAACTTAAATAGGTAACACAAATATGGTACAACCAATGGAAGGAGGAAAAGAGATTCAAGAATGTGGTTCTTTGGGAAGAGTTCAAGGTGGCTTTCCTTAATCGGTTCTTTCCCCTTGAACTTAGGGAAGCAAATTTGGTGGATTTTAAGAATTCGAGGCAAGGGTCTATGAGTGTGAGGGAGTACGCCCTCAAATTCACTCAACTTTCAAAGTTAGCTCCTCATTTTAGTGGCTGACTCTAGATCTAGGATGAACAAATTTGTGATGGGTGTTTTCGATTTGGTAAGTGAGGAGTGCTAGTCCGCCATTTTAATTAGTGACATGGGCTTATCACATTTGATAACCTATGCAAAATAAATGGAAGAGGAGAAGTTGAGGAAGAAAAGGGGTCATGAGGCCAAGAGGGCCTATTTTGAGGGTAAGTTCCAAAAGAGTGGTCGATTGCATCGAGGTGAAGTGTCTTCTCATGTATCTAAACAGAGGGTTGCAAATGATTTTCCAAGGGCCCAAGGTGGTAGGGGTGTGGCTCCTATTGATATGTGTCTGAAGTGTGCTAATGGTCATGGTGGCCCATGCTTGAGGGATACTGGTGCTTGCTATGGTTATGGGGAAATGGGGCATAAGGCAATAGAGTTCCCTCGAAATCATAACAAGGGTAAGGAAGTTCTTCCTCAAGGTGCTAATGTGGTTCCTTTGGGGAGTGGTGGCTAACAAGATGGTGCCCAAAGGCACAACCAGTTTTATGCTTTTCATGGGAGGCAAGGGGTTGATGAGGTCCCCAATGTTGTTACCAGTATATTGAAAATCCTTGACTTTGATGTGTATGCATTGATTGATCCGGGTGCCACTCTTTATTTTGTTACCCCCTTTGTTGCCGAAAAGTTCCATGTTGAGCCCGAATTATTGCACGAGTCTTATGAGTTGTCTACTCCTATTGGTGAATCTATTAATGCTAGAAACATCTATAGAAGTTGTCCTATTTTCATCTTGCATAAAATGTTTCCTTGTGATCTTATTGAGTTTGACATGGTTGATTTTGATGTTATTCTTTGGATGGATTGGTTTTATGCATACTATACTTCTATTGAATGTAGAACCCATAGGGTCAAATTCCAATTCCCAAATGAGCTAG
The DNA here is from genome assembly GCA_011800125.2 of Solanum clarkiae. Classification (NCBI taxonomy): domain Eukaryota; kingdom Viridiplantae; phylum Streptophyta; class Magnoliopsida; order Solanales; family Solanaceae; genus Solanum; species Solanum clarkiae. Next base: position 49,559 of record JAABOM020102265.1, on the reverse strand, counting down.
TCCTTAAGTACGAAAGTCATGACTTTGTGGTAAAGGGTAGGTTCATCGATTGTATTAAATCCTGTAAGTTAATCTCTAAGGGGTTTCTTTACCATCTTATGAGGGTTAGGGATGTGGAGACCAAGGTCTGTCCCATAGAGTTGGTTCCAGTTGTAAATGAGTTTCTTGATGTCTCCCCAAATTACCTTCCTGGTGTTCCTCCCAAAAGGAAAATAGATTTTGGCGTATATCTCCTTCCTGATACTCAATGCATTTATATTCCCCCTTACCGTATGCCCCCGGCGGATTTGAAGGAACAATTAAGGGACTTGTTGGAGAAGGGATTCATTAGGCCTAGCCAATCACCTTAGGGTGCATCAGTTTTGTTTGCGAAAAAGAAGGATAGGTCCGTTAGGATGTGTATTGAATACCAACAACCCAACAGGGTCACCATCAAGAATACGTATCCTATTCCAGGAATTGATGATTTCTTTGACCAATTACAAGAGGCCAGCCATTTTTCTAAGATTGATCTTCAGTCCAGGTATCATCACGTGAAGGTGAGGGAGTGTGATATTCTCAAGACATCCTTCCGGACTAGATATGGGCATTATGAGTTTGTTATGATGTCTTTTGGGTTGACCAACGCACCGACCATCTACATGGACCTTACGAATAGGGTCTTCAAAACCTACCTTGATTTATTTGTTCTGGTATTCATTGATGATATTTTGATATATTCTTAGCCATATTTAACCTTCATATCATAAAAATGTATACTTAGCCATATTTAACCTTCATATCATGAAAGACATTCTCCAGTACTCTCTCAAACACTTAGACAAATATTTCACACAAAATTCAAGTGTTAAAACTCATTCCGAATCTTAAATAAATCACCCAAGCTTCAAGTTCTCAGCTCAATCTTCATCAAGGAATTTTGCAAGTTGATGTTGTGGGTTTCAACCATCGATTCCTTTCACCCATGGTGTCCATGGTTCCTTTTTTACATAAATTTCATGTTTCTAAGTTGATTTTACTTATGGGTCTTGTATTATGAATTTGACTATGAACCGAGTTGGGGTTTTGTAAAAGTGTGACTATTTTTTATGCATGTTTTGAGTTATGAATCTAAGATCTATGATGAGTTTTGAGGAGGGGTTTCAATATATTTTGCAAGTTGGTATTACCAAGTGTTGGTGGGTTGATTTTCTTCACATTTTCTTGCATGATTTCACTCTTGAATTGCATGTTTTTACACTAGCACTGCATATCCACCAAGTGTTTGACAAAATGTTTGGTTTAGGGCTCTTGAACTATTGATGATGCTTTGCCTGACCTGTGAGTTGTATGATTTTATTATGACAAAAGGATGGTATATATGTGTTGATTTCATGAAAAGTATCCATTATGTTATGTGTTCACTATAACCAATTGAGGGGTTAATACCTCAAGCACCTTGGATGGTGGTGGTATGCCAATAATCAATTGAGGGGTTGATACCTCAATCACCATGGATGGTAGGGTGTGACAACCATCAACTAATTGAGGGATTGATACCTCAATCACCTCGGATGGGGGTGGTACACCATCAACCAATTGAGGGGTTGATACCTCAATCACTTTGGATGGGGGTGGTCATGCCCATCAACCAATTGAGTGGTTGATTCCTCAATCACTACCAAGGGGTCTTCTACCTTGGATTCCAAGTACTAAGTTTTCTTGTTTTATGGTGATGGTCACTTCTCACACATATACTATGATTCTATATAAACATGTTTTACTTCAAGAATTGTTCATGCGTGCCATGTTGCTAGTATACTGTCTCTTGCTTAGAATTATGCATTTTGATTAAGTTACCTATCTATTTTTGCACTGGATCTTACATACTTAGTATATTCACACGTACTAATGCATACTCTATGCCTACATGATGTTACCATGGTTGAATCAAGGCTCCTCACGATCATCCCCATCCCCCTCCCCCTGTGGCTAGTACTATCTTTTCAATGAAAGTTTGGTGAGTCCTCAACTCCGAGGATGATATCTCTTGTTCTTATGTCATGTAAAGACTCTCTTTATCTAATTGTATGCTTTTGACTATGATGGTAAGCCCAAAACATTGTCTTCGCCCCCACTCCTATCTATGTGTTATAGATGTTGTTGGAACCTTATGATATGTCCCTTAGCCTTATATTTCCTTTTTACTATCTCTTATTATTGTTTTATTGCTTCCGCGACCAAGGATTTATATGATATGCTAAGAGGCTTGTGTGGGGTCCCTTCGGGTTCCCCATTCACTGTGTCATGTCTAGGTCGTAGGCTTGGGTCATGATAAACTTGGTATCAAAGCACTAGGTTGTTAATGGTCCTCAGCATCTAACACACCACGTTGATTAAATTCTTATTCATGGTTGTGTTGTGTACCACAACTATTAGTAAGAGGCTGTAAGATGTTTTAGGAAATGTTCCCTTTCTTAATGATCTATGTCATGCTATAGAAGTTAGGTAAGGTTTCCCCTCTAGCAAATGTTCTTTGCCATTTTTATATCATGGATAACACAAAAGAAAGAAGAGAGCACACTTCGGAAGAACAACCGACTCATGGAGAACTCCGAGATGCTCTCACTTTGTAAGCTCAAGCCATGGCCAACTAAGTCAACAAAGGTTCCGGAGCCCCTCATGCTCCTACTTCGGCATCTCGAGTGAGAGACTTTATGATGATGAACCCATCGGAGTTCAATGGACCTAAAGTGGATGAGGATTCTCAAGAACTTATTGATGAGGTGTACAAAGTGTTGGCTGTCATGGGTGTTAGGTCAGAGGAGAAGGCAGAGTTCATGGATTAGCAACTCAAGGGGGTGGTCCAAATATGATATACTTAATGGAAGAAGGAGAAGGGGAACAACAATGTGATCCTTTGGGAGAAGTTTAAGGTGGCTTTCTCAACTTGTTCTTTCCTCTTGAGCTTAGGGAGGCCAAAATGATGGAGTTTATGAATTTGTAGCAAGGATCTATGAGTGTGAGGGAGTATACCCTCAAGTTCAACTAACTCTCTAAATATGCTCCACGCTTGGTTGCCGACCTGAGGTCTAGAATGAATAAGTTTATGATGGGTGTTTTGGATTTGGTGAATGAGGAGTGTCATGCCACTATGTTGATTAGTGACATTGATTTGTCATGTCTAATGCCTTATGGAGAACAAATGGAGGGGGAGAAGTTGAGAAAGAGAAGGGCGAATGAGGCCAAGAAAGTCCGTTTTGATGGTAAGTTCCAAAGTTCCAAGGGTGGCCATTTTCAATAAGGCTAATGGTCTTCTCATGATCCTAATAAAAGGTTTTCCAATGACTACCCAAGGGCCCAAGGTGATGATGGTGTGGTGCCCAATATTATGTGTCCAAAATATGGTAGGGGTCATGGTGACCCATGTTTGAAGGACACCAATGCTTGTTTTAGTTGTGGTGAAGTGGGGCATAACTTGATGAATTATCCACGTAATCATAACAAGGGTGAAGATGTTCGTCCACAAGGGTGCAAATGTGGTTCCTTTTGCGAGAAGAGGCTATCAAGGTGGTGCCCGAAGGCGCAATCGGTTTTATACTCTTCAAGAGAGGCAAGGGGTAGATGAGATGCCCGATGTCATCACTGGTATATTAAAAGTCTTTTGTTTTGATGAGTATGCATTGATAGACCCGAGTGCCACTCTTTCTTTTATTACTCCTTTTGTTGATAAAAAGTCTCATGTTGAACCCGAATTGTTGTACGAGACTTATGAGGTGGCTACTCCCATTGATGCTTCTGTTATTGCTAGAAAGATCTACAGAAATTGTCCCATTTTTATTTTGCATAAAATATTGCCTTGTGCTCTTGTTGAGTTGGATATGGTGGATTTTGATGTCATTCTTCGGATAAATTGGTTGCATGCATATTATGCCTCTATTGATATTAGAACTCGTAGGGTGAAATTCCAATTCTGAAATTAACCCGTCTTTGAGTGAGAGAGTCATGATGTAGTGGTCAATGGTAGGTTTATCTCTTGCATTAAATCCCAAAGGTTGATCTCTAAAGGGTGTCTCCATTATCTTGTGAGTGCTAGGGATGTTGAGTCTAAAGTCCTTCCCACAGAGTCAATTTCAGTTGTTAACGAGTTCCTAGATGTCTTCCCAAATGACTTCCCGGTGTTCCTCCCGAAAGGAAAATAGGTTTAGGCATAGATCTTCTTCCCGAACCTCAACCTATTTCTATTCTTCCTTACTTCATGGCCCTTGTGGAGTTGAAGGAGTTGAAAGAGCAATTAAAGGATTTATTGGAGAAGGATTTTATTAGGCCCAGCCAATCAACTTGGAGTGCACAGGTGTTGTACTTGAAGAAGAAGGATGGTTCTCTTACAATTTGTATAAACTACCGGCAACTTAATAGAGTCACCATAAAGAATAAGTACCCTCTAACAAAGATTGATGATCTATTTGACGAACTTCAGGGGGCTAGTCACTTCTATAATATTGATCTTTAGTCCGGTTATCACCATGTGAAAGTGAGGGAGTGTGACATTCCCAAGATGGCCTTTCGGACTAGATATAGGCATCATGAATATGTGGTTATGTCTTTTGGGTTGAGCAATGCACCAACTATCTTCATAGATCTTATTAATAAGGTCTTCAAACCCTACCATTATTCATTTGTTGTGGTCTTCATTGATGATATTTTGGTATTTTCCCATAGTGAGGGAGGAGCATGTAAGTCATTTGGGGGTAGTTCTACAAAGGTTGTGGGAAGAGAAGTTGTATGCTAAGTATGAGAAATGTGATTTTTGGTTGTAAGAGGTTACCTTTCTAGGTCATGTAGTGTTGGGGGATGGTATTAAGATGGATCCAAAAAAGATAAAAGTGATTAGAAATTGACCTAGACCTTTGACCCCATCGAAAATTAGAAGCTTATTAGGCTTAGTGGTTACTACCGGAGAATTGTGAATGGGTTCTCTTCTATTGCTTCACCTATGACTAAGTTTACTCAAAAGAAGGCTAAATTTATGTGGGCTGATGAGTGTGAAAAGAGTTTCCAAACTTTGAAGGATGTGTTTATCTCCTCTCCTATCTTGTCTCTACCGGAAGGATTGGAAAGGTTTGTTATGGATTGTGATGCCTCCCAAATTGGTTTGGTTGTGTTTCGATGCAAAATGCTAAGGTGATAGCCGATGCTTCTAGACAACTCAAAGTGCATGAGAAGAATTATCCTACTCATGATCTTGAATTCGCCGCCATGGTATTTTTTCAAAAATTTAGCGTCGTTATTTTTATGGAGTGCATGTTTATGTGTTTACCGATCATAAGAGTCTCCAATATGTGTTACTCAAAAAGATCTCAACTTGAGGCAATGAAGGCAGTTAGAACATTTTAAGTATTATGATTTGAGTGTGCATTATAACCCCGATAAGGCTTATGTTGTGGCCGATGCTTTCTGTAGGATGTTCATAGGTAGCCTAGCTCATGTTGATTGTGGGGGCCAAAAGGTGGCTAGGGAGGTCCATCGGTTGGCTCGATTGGGGATTTGCTTGGAAGTGGTTGATAATGGTGGTATTATGGTTGTTGATTTTTCAGAATATTCCTTGGTTGATGAAGTAAAAGCAAAGCAAGATCTTCACCCCTCCTTGTTAGAATTGAAGGGCTTGGTGAGAGAGAACAAAGTGGAGGTTTTCTCCTAAAGAGGAGATGGTACCCTTAGGTACCAAGGTAGGTTTTGTGTGCCTCGTGTGGATGACTTGAGAAAGAGGATTCTTGATGAGGGTCATAATTCTTCTTATTCTATTCACCTTAGTTCTACCAAGATTGATAGAGATTTGAGGGATGTGTTTTGGTGGGGAGGTATGAAGAAAGACATTGCCAAATTTGTATTCGGTTGTCATAGTTGCCAACAAGTTAAAGCCGAACACCAAAGGATGACTGGCCTACCCCAAGATATAAATATTCCTACTATGAAGTGGGAGGAAATTTAACATAGATTTTTTGGTTGGGTTGCCTAAGACTAGAAAGGGTTTTGATTCTATTTGGGTTGTGGTTGATAGAATGACAAAGTCGACTCTTTTCCCACTAGTTAAAAAACTACTTATGGGGCTGAAGATTACGCTAGGTTGTAGATTCATGAGTTGGTTAGATTTCATAGGGTGCACTTTTCTATCATATCGGATCGTGGTGCTCAATTTACTTCTCGCTTTTGAGGGTCCTTCAAAAGAGGTCTTGGTACCAAGGTAAAGCTTTATGACCTTGCACCCTCAAACCGATTGCCAAGCTGAAAGAACTATCCAAACTCTTGAGGATATGGTTAGAGCACGTGTTTTGGAGTTTAAGGGTAGTTGGGATGTCCATCTTCTATTGATTGAGTTTTCTTATAATAATAGCTATCATTCGAGCATTGAAATGGCCCTCTATGGTAGGCGTTGTAGGTCACTAGTTGGGTTGTTTGAAGTGGGAGAAATGGCATTGTTGGGTCCATGGAGGCTATGGGGAAGTTAAGGTTGATTAGGGAAAGGTTGAAACTAGCTCAAAGTTATCAAACTCCCTATGCCTATAGCTTGAATTTAAAGTTGGTGATTGGGTCTATTTGAAGGTCTCATCCATGAAGGGTGTGGTTCATTTTGGTAAAAAAGGTAAATTGAGTCCAAGATATGTGGGTCCTTATAGGGTGTTGAGGAAGATTGGTAAGGTGGCTTATTATTTGGAGTTACCTAGTGAAATGGACTTAGTTCATCCGGTATTTCCTATATCCATGTTGAGGAAATGTATGGTTATCCAAATGCTATTGTCCTATTAGATGTTGTGGGTGTTGTTGAAGACAACTTGACTTATGAAGAAGTTCCAGTAGATATCTTGAATAAACAAGTGAAAACATTGAGGAACAAGGATGTGCCTTTTGTTAAGGTTCTTAGGAGGAATCAACAAGTCAAAAGTGCTACATGGGAGGTCAAGGCGGACATACAGAAGCAATATCCCTATCTCATCCATTCTACGTAAGCCTAAGGTACTAATTCTATATCTTCTATGTTATTTCATGTCTCAAATATCAACCCTATATGTCATTTGCATGCATTTATGTTTATGTTGACAAGTTTATAGTGTTTAACTGCATTATTGCATTCTTGTTGGGGCTGATTTCTCCATGATTACTCTTCTTATATACATTTCTTTGACTTTCAAGGATGAAGGTTCCCAAGGGGGAGATATTAAAACGACCCCAAAAAGTGCTCGAAAAGGTGCATCAGAAGTGCGTGAAATTGTAATTTCTATATATCTCAAAATTCATGTGTGATATCAAAAATCTGATTTCATATTCTTTATCAAGGGGATGGACATGCCCATCAACCAATTGAGGGGTTCATTCCTCAATCACTACTAAAGGATGATATTCATTGGATTCCAAGTACTAAGTTTTCTTGGTTTATGATGATGGTCATTTCTTACATATGTACTATGTTTCTATAAGCATGTTTTACTTCAAGCATTGATCATGCACGCCATGTTACTAATATGCATTTTGATTATGTTGCCTATCTATTACTGTATTGCATCCTACATACTTTGTACATTCAAATATATTAACGCTTACTCTATGCCTACATGATGTTACCATGTAGGAAACGGAGCTCCTCACAATTATCCTCGTCCCCTCTCCCCCCTTCCCGTGGCTAGTACTCAAAGCAAGTTTGGTGAGTCCTCAACTCCAAGGATGATATCTCTTGTTCTTATGATATGCTAAGACTTTGCTTATCTAATTGTATGCTTTTAACATGAGGGTGAGCCCAAAAAATTGTCTTCGCCCCCGCTCTTATCTATGTATTAGAGGTACTGTTACAACCTTATGATATGTTAAGGATGTCCCATAGCCCCGTATTCCCTTTTTACTATCTTTTGTTGTTGTTTTATTGCTTCCGCGACTAAGGATGTGTAATGATATGCTAAGAGGCTTGTTTGGGGTCCCTTCGGGTTCCCCATTCATAGTGTCACATCTAGGCCCTAGGCTTGGGTCGTGACACATACTCCTTTTCATGAACTGTGTGTATTATGATTATTACCCTTGCTATACTAGTGGATCCATTTAGTGCACTTTATCATGAAATCCACCCTGAAATGGGACAGGTTCCAAAAAGGGGGGTTACTTCTCCAAAATGGGACAGGCTCCTAGAAAGTGAAGTATGATTTACCTTTGCAGGAAGACCATCGCTTTACCGATGAGAGGTAACTATCGGGATTCCAAGTTGTAGCTTGCTTGGTCTTATTTTATGTCAGTTAGGGTCTCTACCCACATATGTATTATATTCTATGCAAGTTGAATGATTTACAAGCTTGTTTTACCTGAAGTATTGATCATGCATGCCATATTGAGATTACACTTATATATTTCTTATTATTATGCATTTTGACTTTAGTGGCTTATGTCTTGTTGCATTGCATCCTACACACTTTGTACATTCAAACGTACTAACGCATACTCTGTGCCTACATGATATTACCATGTAGGGATCGGAACACCATTTGATCATCCTCTACATGTCTAGTATGATCCTTTTAAGCGAAGTTTGGTGAGTCCTAAAGTACGAGGACACTATATTTATTAGTCTTGCTATATTGAGACTTCTACATGTTGACCTCTTGTTATTATGAGGGATAGCCCGAAGAGTGTCTTGGCCACCGCTCCAATCTATGTTAGAAGTGTTGTTGGAATAACTGATGTACTTATGCTATGAGATTAACTCTTGAATGTCTTATGATTATCAACAACTTCCCTTTGTCCCGCTTCCCTTTTTATTTTATCTCTTATTGTTGTTTACTTTGTTTCTATTGCCAAAGATGTGTGATTGATATGTTAAGAGGCTTATTCGGGCCCTTTAGGGTTCCCATTTGCCATTTCATGTCTAGGACGAAGGCTTGGGTCGTGAAAAACATTGTATAAGAGCAGTAGGTTGTTAATGATCCTTGGAAATCTAATACATCATGTCGATTAGAGTCTTATTAATGGTTGTAAAGTGTGCCAAACTATGAATGGCAGGTAATGAGGCATTTTAGAAAATGTTTCACTTCTTCATGATCTATGTCGTGCGGTAAAGCTAAGTCCTCTAAGGCTTATCACTTATTCGTAACCATTATGTTTCAGAATATATCTCAAGTCATTCAGAATGGTAGATAGGACAGTGACCATCTCTCACTTGAGGGTCAACTTCACAACAGTGACATGCCAAATACGAAGGTTCGTAATGCTCTATGGCTATTGGCCAAGGTTGTAATCGCTCAACTCAATTAACAAGTGGGTGCTCCTGAGACTTTAAGGGATAAGAGGAAGGAGAGGGAGCCTAAGAGGGTCCGAGTTGGTTGTGCCTCATCTTCTACTAGTCTATCGGTTCCCTTTGTACAAGAAGAAAAGGATCCCTTTTACCACTTGTCAAAAGTGTGGCCAGAAGCATCAAGGATGGTGTTTGGCAGGCACCGAAGGTTATTTAAAGTGTGGAGGTGTTGGGCATAAGATGAGTGATTGCCCAGTAGCCTCAAAGAAGGGGAGATGAAGGGATCAATTTGAAAGTAGGATTCCATATGCTAAGCCTAGTGGCAATTGTGGATTACCCACCCTATGTGACAAAAATGTGGGAGAAATCATAGTGGCACATGTTGGAGAAACACGGGTGCATGCTTTTGTTGTTGAAAGATGGGCTACAAGGTTGTTGATTGTCCATATTCTCAATGAAAGGGCAAAGGCGTTGCTGTTCAAGCTTCTCCTACATGCAACAAGTGTGGAAGGTACTATTCAGAAGGTTGTTTGGCTGGTTGGAGTACATGTGTCAAGTGTGGCGGAAGGGATCATAAGTCAAGATGTTTTCCATGGGTTGCAAGGGATTATGATGATGACCGTCGACTTTCCCAACCATGCCCCTCTAGGGGTCACGAGACTTGGCATCGTGCTTCACTGGTAAGTTGCAGGTTTTTGATTTTGATGTGTATGCATTGGTAAATCCGGGTGCCACTCTTTCTTTTATTACTCTTTTTTTTTTCAAAAAGCTTCATGTTAGTCCTGAATTGTTATGTTAACCTTGTGAAGTGTCATATGCCATTGGTGAGTCTATTGCTGCTAAAAGAGTTTATAAAAATTGTACCATGTTCATATTTCGAAAAGTCTTTCGTTGTGATTTTGTTGAATTATATATGGTGGATTTTGATGTCATTCTTGGGATTGATTGGTTGCATGCGTATTATGCTTTTATTGATTGTAGAACCCATAAGGTTAAATTCTGATTCCCTAATGAGCCCATTCTTGATCGGGAGAGTCGTGATGTAGTGGTCAAGGGTAGATTTGTTTCTTGCCTTAAAGCCCAAAAGTTGATTTCTAAGGGTTGTGTTTACCATCGTGTGAGGGTTAGGGATGTTGAGTCTAAAGTCCTCCATATTGAGTCGATTCTGATGGTTAATGAGTTTCCCAATGTCTTTCCAGATGAGCTTCGCGACATCCCTCCTGAAAGAGGAATAGATTTTTGTATAGACATCCTTCCCGATACCCAACCCATTTCAATTCCCCCTTACTGTACAGTCCCGGCAAAATTGAAGGAGCTAAAGAAGCAATTGAGGGATTTGTTGGAAAAGAGTTTCATAAGGCCTAGTAAATCACCTTGGGGTGCACTAGTGTTATTTTTCAAGAAAAAAGATGGTTAGCTTAGAATGTGCATTTATTACAGGCAACTTAATAGAGTCACCATAAAGAACAAGTACCCTCCACCAAGTATCTATGACCTTTTTGATCAACTTGAAGGGGCTAGTCACTATTTGAAGATTCATCTTCGGTCCGAGTATCACCCAGTGAAAGTGAGGGAGTGTGACATTCCCAAGACGACTTTCTGAACTAGGTATAGACACTTTGAGTTTGTGGTTATGTCCTTTGGGTTTGCTAATCAGTTCGGCTATCACCAAGTAAAAGTGAGGGAGTATGACATTCCCAAGACGGCTTTCCGTATTAGCTATAGGCACTTTGAGTTTGTGGTTGTGTCCTTTGGGTTGGCTAATGCACTGGCTATATTTATAGATCTCGTGAAAAGGGTCTTTAAGATTGAATTGTTTTTGGTGGTTATTATTGATGATATCTTCATTTATTCCCATAGGGAGTAGGAATATGTGAATTACTTGAGGGAGGAGAAGTTGTATGCTAAATATGAAAAATATGAGTTTTTGTTAAAAGAGTTTGCATTTCTAGGGCTTGTAGTATCAGCTAATGGCATTAAGGTGATTCCTAAGAAGACTGAGGTGATTAGAAATTGGCCTAGACCTTTGACTCCATCATACACTAGAATTTTCTTGGGTTTGGCAGGTTATTACCTGAGGTTTATGAATTGTTTCTCTTCTATTCCTTCCCCTATGACAAAGTTAACCCAAAAGAAGGTGAAATTTGTGTGGACTGAAAAATGTGAGAAGAGTTTCCAAAACTTGAAAGATAAACTGGTCTCCTCTCCTATCTTGTCTCTACAGGAAGGGTTGGAAGGATTTGTTGTTTATTGTGATGCCCTAAGAATTGGATTGGGTGTGTTTTGATGCAAAATGACAAGGTGGTAGCATATGCCTCTACACAACTTAAGGTGCATGAGAAGAATTATCCCACCCATGATCTTGAATTGCCGGCCATGGTTTTTTCTCTATAAATTTGGCATCATTACTTGTATGGGGTTCATGTTGATGTGTCTACCGACCAAAAGGGTTTCCAATATGTATTCACCCAAAAAAATCTTAACTTAAGACAAAGAAGGTGATCAGAGCTCCTTAAATACTCTTATATGAGTGTACATTATCACAACAACAAAGCTAACATTGTGGCCGATGCTCTATGTAGAGTGTCTATGGGAAGTCTAGCTCATGTTGATGATTGTGGCAAGGAGGTGGCTAGAGAGGTTCACCGGTTGGCAAGATTGAGGGTTAGGTTGGATGACATTGATAATGGTGGTGTTGTGGTTGTGGATGGTTCTAAATCTTCCTTCATTGTGGAGGTAAAGGCAAAATAAGATCTTGACCCCATATTGTTAGAGTTGAAAGCATTGGTGAAATATGGTAAAGTGGAGGTTTTCTCCCAAGGGGGAGATGGTGCCCTTAGGTACCAAGGTAGATTGTATGTGCCAATCATAGATGATTTGGAAGAATTGATCTTGAAATAGGCTCATTATTCATCCTATTCTATTCGCCCTAGTTCTACAAAGATGTATAGAGACTTGAGGGAGGTGTATTAGTGGAGTGGTATGAAGAGAGATATCTCTAAGTTCATATCTGGATGTCACTATTGCCAAAAAGTGAAGGCCGAACATCAAAGGCCGGGAGGCCTAGCCCAAGATATAGAGATTCCTACTTGGATGTTGAAAGAGATCAACATGGATTTTGTGGTAGGGTTGCCTAAGTCTAGGAAGAATTTTGATTTTATTTGGGTTGTTGTGGATAGAATAACAATGTCGACGCACTTTTTGCAGGTCAAAACCACTTATAGTGCCGAAGATTATGCCAAGTTGTACATTCATAAGTTTGTTAGATTGCATGGGATGACCTTGTCTGTCATTTCGGATCATGGTGCTCAATTCACTTGTCACTTTTGGAGGTCCTACTAAAGAGGTCTTAGTACCAAGGCTGTACTTAGTGTGCCTTTTCACCCTCAAACGGATGCTCAAGCCGAGAGCACTATCCAAACTCTTGAGGATATTCTCAGCGCTTGGTTTTGGAGTTTAATCTTAGTTGTGATGAACATCTTCCACTCATTTAGTTTGCTTACAACAATAGCTACCACTCAAGCATATGGCTCCTTTTGAAGCTTTATATGGTAGATGTTGTAGATTCCCGATTGGGTGGTTTAAAGTTGGGGAGATGACTTTTTTAGGTATGGATTTGGTCATTGAGGCCATGGAGAATGTGAGATTGATAAGGGAAAGATTGAGAACACCCAAAACTAGACAAAGGTCCTACTCCGATGTGAGGAGAAGAGATATTAAGATTAAGGTTGGTGATTGGGTTTATTTAAAAGTCTTACTTATGAAGGGTGTGGTTCGATTTGGCAAAAAGGGGAAATTGAGCCCAAGGTTTATGGGTTGTTATAATGTTTTGAGGAGAATGGGTAAGGTTGCATATGAGTTGGAGTTGCGTATGAAGATGGTTCATCTCGTCTTCCTTGTGTCCATGTTGAGAAAGTATGTGTGTGACCCAAGAGCTATAGTGCCCTTAGATTTTGTGGGTGTTGTAGAAGATAATTTGACCTATGAGGAGATCCCGGTGGAGATTTTAGATGGCAACTGAAGAGGTTGAGAAGCAAATATGTAGCTTCTGTCAAGGTCTTTTGGAGGAACCAACAAGTGTAAAGTGCTACATGGGAAGTCGAGGCAGACATGAAAAAGCGATATCCATATCTCTTCCATTCTACTCAAGCCGAAGGTACTAATTTAAGTCCCTTATATGATTTCAAGTCTTAAGTTTCAACCCTCATGTCATTTTGCCTTCATTCATGTACATGGTAACACGTTTATGGTGATTTTTGACATTCATGTTGAGATTTTTGACATGATGTTTAAGTGTGTTTTGTTATATTCATACCGGGTTGAAATCTTCATGATTGTTTCTCTTATGCACATTTCTTTGACATATGGGGATGAATGTTCCCAAGGGGGAGATGTCGAAATGCCCCCAAAATATGGTTTAGAAATGTCCATAATCGTAATTTTGATCTATCACAAAATCCGTGTATGATATTAAAAATTGACTTCATATTCTTCATAAGGGGAAAATTGAATGGAGATGGGTATAACCCGAAATTTAGAGGACTCGTAGCCAAAATTGATTTTTTCAAAATTTGTGATGCTAGTAGTTGTGCACTATTGCTCCGTGTGCAGAAACAGTGGGGAGTAGTGTGAGTTTTTCCCTTATTGTTTGTTTCTACCTAAGGACATTGGGGTCATAGCCCCATGCCCATTTACACATGAAATATCCCATATTTAGCCATTTTTCAACTCTGTATCACTCAATAACCTTCTCTAAAATCTCTCCAACACTTTATCAAAATTTCAATTCAAATTTCAAGGATTTCAAGCCTAACTTTGGAACACAAGGATTCTCTTCAAGCTCCATGTTCTCTTCAAGCTCGTATGAAGAAAACCCAAGTTTGAGGTATATGGGTTTTATCCATTGGATCCTTTCACCCATGGAGCCAAATCCTCCTTTTTATCCAAAAAATTGCATGTTTTCAAGTTGTATTACCTATAGGTATCTCTTATTATGAATTATGAGCATGAATTATGTTGGGGATTTATGAAATGTTGATCAATTATGCATAACTATCTATTTCAAGCTTATACCATGTATTGATCTTGTCTATTTAGACTATGCATGTTTTGAGTCATCAAACTATGATCTATTATGAGATTTGGTGATGGATTTCAAAGTACCCTACATAAGGGTTTTAATACATGCTTTTGGGTTGTCTTACATTAAGTTCTCATCTTATTTCACTCTTGAACTACATGACTTAGAACAAGCATTATGTGCCCACCAAGTGGTTGATAAGCTGTCAAGTGAAGAATTCTCAAGTTATTGATGATATATTTCATGATTTACAAGTCAAATGACTATGATGATTAAGGACTTTCAAGTATGTATGAAATTCATGTAAAGTATATATGATGTTACAAGGATCAAGTTAAGCCCTATTTCAAGATTTTTACCTCTTGTGAGTCATTCATGTTAAAGGAAGGGTTCATGTATGATTATGATCTACTCTCATATTTCCAGTTAGGCTCACCATTAGATGTCAAGCATGTTTAAGAGCTACTCATGTCATGTTTCTTACAAGTTATTAAAGTATGATAATTTCAAGTATTCTGTGGGACTAAACTAAGCACCAATGGATCAGATGTCGGCGTGGACTATCTTCAAGGGTCCATACTCCATTCCTTGAACTATGTGCCAACATAGGATTATGATTATTACCCTTGCTATATTAGTGAATCCATTTAGTGCACTTTATCATTAAATCCACCTCGAAATGGCACAGGTTCCTGTAAGGAGGGTTACTTCTACGAAATAGGACACGCTCCCGTAAGGTGAAGTATGGTTTACCTTAGCAAGTAGACAACCTCTTTACCGATAAGGGTTAATCAATGGAATTCCAAGTTGTAGCTCGCTTGGTCTTACTCATGTCGGTTAAGATCTCTTCCCACGCATGTATTATGTTCTATGCAAGTTGAATAATTTATGAGCACGTTTTACTTGAAGTATTGATTATGCATTCTATATTGAGATTACACTTATCAATTGCTTATTATTATGCATTATGACTATATTGTCTTTTGTCTTGTTGCATTGCATCCTACATACTTAGTACATTCAAACTACTAACGCATACTCTATGTCTACATAGTATCATATAGGGACCAAAGCACTATTTGATCATCCTCCACATGGCTAGTACGGTCCACTGAAGCGAGCTTTGGTGAGTCCTCATATCCAAGAACACCATATTTATTACTCTTGATATATTGAGACTTCTTGATGTTGAACACTTATTTTTATAAGGCTGAGCCTAGATAGTATCTTCGTCTCCTCTCCACTCTATATTAGAGGTGTTGTTGGAATATTTGATATAGTTAAGCTATGAGATTGACTCTTGAATGTTTTATGATTTCCAACGACTTCACTTTCGACAACTTCCTTTTTAATTTTATCTCTTGTTATTGTTTATTTTGCTTCCACGACCAAGGATGTGTAGTTGATATGTAAAGAAGCTTGTTTGGGCCCCTTTGGGTTCTCATTCACCGTGTCACTTCTACTCCCTAGGCTTGGGTCGTGATATTAAAGTAGCAAGTCAAGGATCTCACTAGGTTATATATATACTTCACTCCTTACTTGCATGTCAATGCAGATACGGTTGCAGAGGATGAGACTTATGGCTGAGAAGTTTTTTCCCACAGACTGTTGCTTAGGTGAGCCTTTGCATTATTCAAGGAGCTAGGCTAATATTTTAGCTCTATCTATTATAGCTTGTTTTCTCTTCTTGTGGTGCATGCCCGACAGCTAAACTCATATCACTCTATTAGATGCTCTACGGTCTTATTGTGGGATTTGGGCTAGAGATATTTTGTTATGTGTCTTTTTTTTCTTTCATAACTTGATATATAATTTCGTTTTGATAGTTATCTTTTTTTATGAGTAGTGATGAGGTCTGGTGTTGCACATATTGTGTCTCAATTCTTTGATTATTTGGATACATCTGTAGATGTTTGGTTCTCCCAAAAGATGGTATTGGAGGGTGTCAATCACATCTAGGGGCTGGATTGGGATGTGACAAGAAAGTATTGCAACGCATGAAATAAAAATCATATAAAGTCTATTACTATTGAACAAGGGAGTTGATAATGTCTAACATGCTATCATTGTTGTCTAAATATTTAAAATTTACACTAGTAAAGGAGCTGAATAACAACATAGTATCCTACTAATGTGTGTCATAGATAGAGGATAAAAGAAGTGAAGCATGGTATAAAAATTTTTTCCAAATCCTTAACTGGCCTTAAAAGCGACAAAGTTGGTCATTCTCCAACCTATCCTGCATCCCAATAATGTGTTTAAGGGTCGTTTATATCAGAGTAAGGGTTTCAAACCCCCTTTCTAAGCAGTTAATAACTGGCCCAGACCAACCTCTCCCACTGATATACATAGTTTCTTGGGGTCGGAGAGCTACTACTGTAGATTTTTTGAGGGGTGTTCTTCATTGTCAGCACCATTGAACAAGATAACTCAGAGAAAAGGTCATGTTTCAATGGTCGGACAAATGCGAGAAGTGTTTTCACGATTTGAAGACTAGATTGACTATAACACAAGTTTTTACTTTGCCCGATGGGTAGAATACTTTGTGATATATTGTGATACATCAAGAGTTGGACTACGTTGTGTTCTGATGCAGAGAGGGATGGTGATAGCCTATGCTTCTAGACAACTTAAAGATTAATGAGAAGAACTATCAGACTCATCATCTCAAGTTTACAGCAGTGATGTTTGCACTTAAGATCTGGCGCAACTACTTGTATGGAGTGCATGTGGATGTGTTTACTGACCACATGATCTTACAATATGTCTCCAGTCAGTAAGAGCTCAACCTGCAACAAAGGAGATGGCTGGTGTTGCTCAAAGATTATGACATGACCATTTTTTACCACCCAGGTAAGGCTAACATTGTTGTTGATTCTCTTAGCAGGTTGTTTATGGGTACTATTGCCCACATGAAGGAGGCAAAGAAGGAGTTGGCTAAGTAAGTACATCGGTTGGCCCAATTGGGAGTAAAACTTGAGGAGAACAATGAAGGAAGGGTTAATGTTCAGAATGGGTCTTCTTCATCTATAATGTCAGAGGTAAAGGAAAAGAAAGACCAAGACATGTCTTGTTTCAATTGAAAGAAGTTGTTCACAAGCAAAAATTAATGGTTTTCTCCAAAGGAGGAGATAGGGTGTTGAGATATAAGGGTAGATTGTGTGTGCCCGATGTTGATGGTGTTCAATAGAGAATCATGGCCGAAGCTCATAGCTCTAGATATTATATCCATCTTGGCTAAACCAAGATGTACCACGACTTGAGAAAGTCTATTGGTGGAATGGAATGCCAAAAGGGCAGTCTCGAAATTGTCTCTAAGTGTCCCAATTGTCAACAAGTCAAGGTTGAACGTCAAAGGCCTTGTGGATTAGCTCAGTACTTTAAAATTCCGTAGTGGAAGTGGGAGATGATCAACATGGACTTCATTGCTGGTCTACCAAGGTCCCGAAAGCAACATGAATTTATGTGGGTGATTGTGGATAGGATGACTAAATCAGCCCACTTTTTGGCAGTCAAGACAACTAATATGGTTGACGAATATGCCTAGTTATACATTTGTGAGATTGTGAGGTTGAATGGAATTCCTTTGTCTATCATCTTAGATAGAGGAACTCAATTCACCTCCCGATATTGGAGATCCTTTCAGAAGAGATTGGGTACCAAGGTAAATATAAGTACAACCTTCCACCCTAATATAGATGGACAGATAGAGCGTAACATTTATACTTTAGAAGGTATTTACGTCCTCGACTTTAAAAGGAATTGGGATGAAACTTTCCATTGATCGAATTTGCCTACAACAAAAGCTATCATGCAAGTATCAAAATGGCTCCTTATGAAGCTATGTATGGGAGGAGGTGTAGATCACTGATTGGGTGGTTTGAAGTCAGTGAAGCTGAGTTGATTGGACTTGATTTTGTCCGCTAGTCCATGGAAAAGGTGATGGTTACCAAAGAGAGGTTGAAGACTGCACAAAGTGGCCAAAAGTCTTGCACTAATGTGAGGAGAAGGGACTTGGAATTTGAAGTAGATAATTGGGTGTACTTGAAAGTACTACCTATGAAGGGCATTGTGAGGTTTGGGAAAAAAGGAAAGTTAAGTCCATGCTACATCATACCTTATCAAATTATGAGGAGGATTGGGAAGGTCAATTATGAGTTAGAATTTCCTTCCGAGTATGATGGGATTCATCCGGTATTCCACATTTTGATGCTGATAAAATGCTTAGGAGATCCTAATTTTGGTAGTCCCTATTAAGAATACAGGAGAGAAGGATAGCCTATTCTATGAGGAGATTCCAATCGAAATCCTTGACTGTCAAGTTCGTAAGCTACAGAATAAAGAGATATCCTCCGTCAAAGTTCTATGGAGGAATCAATTTGTTGAAGAAACTACATGGGAAGCTGAGGAAGCTATAAGATCAAATACCCGCACCTATTTGTCACAAATGATGATTATGCCAAAGGTAATGTGCCTACCCTTAACATAATTAAAGTTCCTATTCTTGAATGATGGGTTTATTCTATTCTTGAGTCTGAGTAGAGTTTATAGGGGTGAATGGATAGTTGAGAGTTCGAGATTCTCGAGTAATTATTGAGATGAGTCCTCAGTTTACTCGTGCTTAATCCTAGTTCTGCTCATCATTCAAGGATGAATGATCCAAAGGGGGAGATAATGTAATACCCAATGAAATTACCAAAATACCCCTAGAATGAAATCATGCTCGTAACGCATCTTCCCAAGCTCCAATGGAA
The DNA here is from genome assembly GCA_011800125.2 of Solanum clarkiae. NCBI lineage: Eukaryota > Viridiplantae > Streptophyta > Magnoliopsida > Solanales > Solanaceae > Solanum > Solanum clarkiae. The sequence continues at coordinate 30,475 of JAABOM020102265.1, read as the reverse complement.
ACTTTGAATCGAATTTGTGATCAACATGAAAAATTGAATGGGGAAATGGCCTCGACCTAACTTTAGAGCAATTAGGTCGAAAAATAATTATTCCTAATTAAACTCGAAACAGTGAGAGTGCACACCTAAGGTGCGATGCGCCTATGGCACGAACTAACACTTGTTTTTTAAATTTTTTTTGAAGTGAATTGGAAATAATGAAATTTCAAGAAATACACATGTTTGTTCCCCTGCCGCAGCATGAACATGGTGTTGCGGGATGAAAATTATTTTTTTTTTAATTATGAGAATGGCCTTTTGGCCATTCCCCAACCTATCCTAAGTCCCAAAAACATGTTTACGGGTCATTATATCATAATAAGGGTTTCAAAACCCATTTTTCTTAACTTATAAACGAGGGTTCTTGAAGGAGAAAAAAGAGAAATCTTGAAGATTCCTAGGTTCAGGGCTAATTCCTTGAAGAAGCTTAAGTAATTCTTCGTCCAAGTATGTAAGGCTACTCAAAATATGGGATTGTACTCCTATGTGCCCCATTGAATATAGTACGTAGATAGTTGAAGGTGATGCATTCTATTTGTGAAATTATTGAATAATTACATGAAAGTTATTCTTATATCATCTATTTTCTTAACTTGATGATAATCACTACTTGAATTTATTATTTCAACGATTTATTTGATTTATTATATAAACATTACATTTTTATTTTGTCAAAGATTACAAGAATGAACTTAGGGGTTGATGTTTAGAGCCTTGATCATATGGGGGTGCTTGCTTGTTGTGATCTGAGTCCTAAGTTGAATGTGTTGATGATTGATATTGATGAGATTCATATTCTTAGAGTCTCAAAGAGGTTGAATCTAATCTTGAAAGAATGTTCCTAATTCCTTGAGTTGATAGATGATGAGATGAGTTTATGTTCCTTGGCGAAAAGAGACTAGGCAATTAGAAATCTTGATGTTTGATAGGTTATGAGCATGCTTAGTCATGGGAGAAGTATTAAGAAACGAAATGAGTAAGAGTGAGTCCCTCTTGCACTCATTAACTACGTGGCTAGTGTAGGAGAGAATTGGACCGTGAAAAGGGATGTTTCCTTATGTCCCAAAAGAGGACTTGATAGAATTATTGATCCACCGATAGACATGTCCTCTACCCCGACAAGGTACTGGATGGACGTGGAAATGACATCATTTGATTGTATCATCACCAGCTCATAAGTTATGGTTATCGGTTAGAGAAACTCTTAGATAAGTTTCATCTTGATTGTACTCTGATGTTGATATGATGGTATGAGTCTTTCTTGATATCGATGTGATACTTTCCTACTCTTTATCATGAGCTGAGGTGAGTACCTGATGAATTGATATCATTCCATGTTACTCTGTCTATATTGTTTATTTTTAGCTCATTTTACATACCGTACATTCTATGTACTTATACCATTTGGCGCTGCATCATTTCACAATGAATATTATGTAGAAATAGGACTTCATTAGGTGATTCATTGAGGTTCTGAGACTTCTATCTTCAAAGACTTGGTGAGTCCTTTGTTGCATTCGAAGGATGCCTTTTATTTCATTTTCCTATGTTTTGAGTTACTTTTTAAGTCTGAGGTAGCCATGGCCTGTCATGGTACCTTCCTAGACTATAGAGATAGAGACTTTATAGACATAGAGGTGATGGTTTGATGTTTGAATTTTCTCTTTTCTTTTTGAATTGAGATTTCTTCATTGTTTATCTCGTCTTATGAATGTTGATGACTAATCTTGTGGATTATGGCCCATATTTCTTGATGATGATGTGATAGGATAGAGTTGCCCCTTATTATATATTGAGATGTCTTTCGCTGATCCGTTGATTGAATGAATGAAATGAGGCCAGGTGGTTCTCTTGGTTACTAGCGATAGTCTCTGAGTGCTAGTAACACCCAGGATATCCTCCAGGAGAGTGACAGAGAGGATCATTTGTGGTCTAAGCAACAACAATTAATTTTAGCATAGAGTCTATAGGTTTTTACTTAAATCAAATAAAATAAGTGAATCATGAAACATTTGAAAGATACTAAATTGGCTTATTGTTAAAGGGATTTAGCTAATAACGTGAATAAAATAAAATACCAGAAGGAATGCTTCTGTCTCTAAAAAAATATCATCTATTTAGACAAAACTTCTTTGTGATTCTCCTCATGTTCATTAAAGACAGCTTTGATAATAACAAAAAATAATGATTACCTAAAAACATGTAATGTGTGTGAGGGCATCGACACTTTTTTGTGTCATATGCATATGCCTATAAAGTTGTTTACTTCAAGATTTCAATCATATTATAGTTTCTCAAAATGATGCGGATCTCACATCAAGAGTGGAAACTAGACCAAAAAAACTAAAGAAACAATGATGTCAAAATATAAAAATCAAAGAGTTTTCCATAATGAGATCCACATTGATCATGGTTAAATATGGATGTTTCAAACAAGAAATAGATGCGCCTCAGTTGAATCTTAGTCATTGCCCCAAAAATTAGGCTTCGTATGGATGTAAATTGAAGTAGAGATAAATGTCTCCACCAAAGAAAAACTTGCTTAATGGAAATATTATCTCTTAAGTATCAATCAGAAAGTCAAGTGCTACAATTAGACCCTATTGTCAGTATATTCATGTAAAATATGATCTCTTCCTTGCTTCTTATTATTATTCTTCAATAGGGAAAAGAAAAAAAGGGGAAAACTGTGGGAAACATAGATACTATGCATAAGTTGAAAAAGATTGATTTATCTTTATAAGAAGGCATTGTATAAAATCTTCCTACTTGTCAAACAAAATCATTTTAAGAATAGAATATACATTAATTTTCATCCTTGTATCTTCATAGAACTTTGTTCTTCATGTAGTTTATGTTTAAATTGGTAGTAAAATCTTCTAAAAACTGCTAAAGGTAACAATATTCAAGGAAGGCAAGACTTGAATTCCATCAAACTTTTGATCTCTAGGTTTCATCCTTTCCAAATTCTGCAATTAGCAAAAGTGGCCTCTTCATTCAACACTAAACATGTTGAACATGAAAACTCTCCATTAAAGATGAGTCATCTAATTATTTGTCCATTGAAGACAACTTGATGTTCTTTAAACCATTAACTTTTGGATCAATACAATTTTGAAAGTCTTACATTAAGTTGTCAATGTTTTTTCCAAATAACAATGTCATAAGGAATGTCTGTTTTCTCCATCTCTTCAAAAAATTTTATAATAATAACAAAAAGAACACTTCTATTTCATCAATACCTTTCCTACCTACCTCGCTCGCCAAAAACACAAGTTACGCTCCACTAATTACTTGGTCAGCTTTAAGAAAAATCTCTCAATCTTGGATAGTTCCAAGCTTCACATCATCTGAGTACGTTATTGTACCTAAACTTCAAACAAGAGAAGCAACATAAATTATGTACTAAAATGGATCTTCCAAGTCAAATCACACCAAATCCTTCTTTTGGTGTTTATTTCCTAAGAAATTTTGTTAAAATAACTTGTAATACAACTAATACCAACATCTTAACTGTGGAGAGCAAAAAAGTATGTTTTAAATGTTAAAATTGATTGTGATAACAATAGATTGACAAATACATAAATAAATAGCTAAAATAATATGAAAATAATAATTTACTAGTTATCTACATCTCCATATTACATCACATATATACGTTTACCTTTTAACTGCAACGCAATTTGAGTATAACAAAAATGTTTTTCCAAGAGTATTTGTAAACATGACATTACACTCTTATTTAAGCATAACATTTGTCAAACTAAACTAAGAAAAATCAAGTTAAAAAGTTTTTAAGATAGTTTGACTAATATTTGATCATCTATGTTACGCCTTTAGAACAAGATTTCTATTGAAATGTTGTTATTTTCTACAATTTACTTACACTTTCTATAGATAATAATCATTGTCAGAGTAAACTTGTTACTTATTTTTATAAATTAACTTTATTCTTACTATAACACAACAAAAGGTATGATTAAAAGGTGATAACAAGGGCTTTTCATGATCAACATTTATTCTACAATTTTAAAATTTTTGAAAACAATTCATTTGCTCCTGCTATATTCTCTCTCTCTCTTTATCTATCTATCTATCTATCTATCTATCTATCTATCTATCTATCTATCTATCTATCTATCTATCTATCTCCTTAATTTGAGCAACCAACACCAATTTTTTTCAAAGACATCACAGTGAACAAATAAAAATTTTGTAGATACATTTGATTTTTAATTTCTTCAAATTGAGATTTGATTCCATCTTAGAAGCTAAAAATTTATTTCACTATAAATCATATGTATCTATGACTAAATAAGTTTTAGATACTAGTGTTTCCACCTAATCTCTCCTGCAGGATTTATCAAACACCCTAAATATAGAAATTTGATGGTGAAGAAGCCTAACAACTAACAATTCATAAATTTTATATATTTTCCATTACAGGACATCATGATGAACTATAAAATGTTAAAGTCTCTAATCAACAACAAATAATATTTTGAAAATAAAACTACAGATCTTAGTAAACATACAATGCATAAATACTTGATGAGCAGTTCCTCAAGGATGGAATCCTCCTTTGGAGTCCAGTTTTTGTTGAGGAATGTATGTTCATGAGCGATGCCATCAAATTACCACAAATATCAAATTTCTATTCTTCGTCTTTGTTTGTGAAAATAACTCTGACAAAAATCATGAAACATATGTGTATATACATTTGAAGTATTGTTTAGTGATAAATATAGGGAAAAAAAGACTAGTCTGCATCCTAAGGACCTAGGTAGACCACTGGCCACATTTGACACTATTTTAGTAGGGGGCAAGTCATAGCTTGGTTTGGAGGCCAAGTTTTAACCTGGGTTGTAGGCCAGATGTCCGCCTAGGTTAGAGGGTAAGTCGAGGTGCACATTTTTTGTTGGGGGCTAGGATAAATTTTCTAGAGAGATAGTAATGCATGTACAACATTAGGTTATGAGATCATTTAAAACTTGATGTTATTACATCGTACTCCAGTATACACCTCTTCACTCAGTTATCGTGTGTGGGTGTATTTTCAGGGCTTATAAGGCTCCAGTTAGCCTACAGGCATAAACAGTAGTGCATTACACCTATGTACATAACTATCCCTTTTCTTGGTTCCAGTTACTTCCATATTGGTTGGTATATTTAGTATGGTTCTTGTAGATTAGATACTTATGGAATAATATCCTATTTTATCCTTACTTTCTACATTTGTCCCATGATGTCGGTCCTCGCAAGAGCTACCAATGTTGACCACTCCTATTATAGATGTCTTATTCAGAGACTAGTGACCAATATTAAATGTCATTAGGATCCTTCTGGTCTCTATCTGTATCAAAGGTTGTGTTTTGTTATCCTAGACATTTCTTGTATATTGTTTTGGTTATGTACATGTACCTAGAGATATATTATCACTTTGTTGTATTATGTTGTATCTATACTTTCTTTATCTCTAGTCCTAGGAGGGTGTTTTGTAGTCATTATCAATATACCAGTATCACTTTTGTTTCCTTTATGCCTAGAGTTCTAGTGGATTCTTTCTAGGTTAATCTCTGCCTTAACAACTTTTACTAGAAGTTCTAGGTCACAGTTAGGCTTGTCTATTAGGGGGTTAAAATACGCTCCATCATGACCTACAAAGTTGAGTCATGAGAAGTTATCATCAGTGCCTCAGGTTCGTTAGTCTCACATGTACAGAGCTATCATCTATTAGAGTCTTACAAATGGATGTGGAGATGTCCATGATTTAACTTTAGGAGGCTATTCGATGTCTTACAACTCCTCTTTATTATGTCATTTCATGTAGTTGTCTTGTTTATTTCGCAAAATCTCACTTGGCTCACTCTCATGCAGTTATAGCTTGTCGAGGTCAACCTAAAAGTAGAGTCGAGGATTCAACACTAGCTCCAAATTACGACTCTTCTAAATAGCCTATTGAGGAGTATTAGAATGCCCTTGTTCTTGTGCAGTCGGAGGGACCAATAGTAGCATTGCTCCCAATCCCACCTATTATGACACTGGTAGTTTAGAAGGTTATCATGCAGTTACTAACAACTCTTACAGGTGTACAATAGGCCATAGTCCCAACCCTCGTTCCTGCAATATAGCCTCAAGCTATCATTCCTATTGAGCCCGTAGTCCTTACTGCTTAGCCAGATGCTGAAGAGGGCACTAGGTCTTATCAAGATCAACAGATGCATGGATATTTTCTTTGATTGGACCCTCTAAGGTTTTCGAGAGTGGTTGGAGAGGATTCCCATGATTTCATGATGAATTTCCAGTAGAGGCTGCAGAATTTGATGTTATTAAAGTCCATTGGGGCTGAATTCACAACTTATCTACTTAACAGAGATACCTGATGGTGGTGCGTTCTTAGTTGGACACCAGGCTAGTTGGGTCATTGCTAGCATTGTGAACATAGTTTGTCAATGCATATTTGGCAAGATTTTTCCATAGGACTCTTAATAACTATCTCCATGAACAGTTTTGTTCTAGACTAGAGCAGGCGTCGATGATAGTGTCACAGTATAAGGCTAGATACATTAAGCTATCAAAATATGCCACTATTGCATTACCAACTGAGAAGGAGAAGATTAGCTATTTTATTAGAGATTTTAGGATTAGCATTGGATACGGACCCAGTCACTGGTTATAGCAGGTGATCCTTCATAGACATTGTTGATCATGCTTGCACTATTAAGCAACTACGTTGTGAGGCCTACCAAGGAAGAACAAAGAAGGATTGCTTCAAGTGAAGTTATAGTAGGACATGATCTAGATTCAAGAGGTAGTCTAATAGGTCCTAGCTAAGGTAGTAGTAGGATCAGTCCAACCTTCTATTCAAAGCATCCTTGCAGACTTCTGAGGGAAGTTACAAGTCCCGAGACACTTCGAGGCCAAGTGGTCCTCCCTAAATCCCCAAGCAAAGGCTATGGAATAGAGGTACAACAACATTAGGAAAGATGGACCCTGCCTATGACACCCTATAACTTTATCTTCACATGTACCTATGTTTCTAGACTCGTTCTTACACATTTGAAGTGGATTAAGGTCATATACTAGTGCTTAGCCGAGTTCAAAACATTCTTATAAATTGAGTTTCTAGTATTGGATTATACAAGGGTCAACATTAAATGATTATAACTCTTAGCACACAAATCATTAGCTAGCCCATGACCTATAAAATGGAAGGTCTTTGAATTAGCTTTTCAACTCAACTTATTTCACCTTATTTGGAGTTCAGAGAAAACAGTTATATCTATTTTACTGAAGACTACTAGAGCAGAGAGGAAATATCAAACCTAATATGGGCCATGGAAAAAATTACGGCACATCTACTAACTCATGACAAAGTCCAGGTAATTCACAACTTTGGTCTCAAACTCTACGGACCAATCTACGGGACATAGCAACTTCTACTTGCCATATATTGGGCTCATGAAAATGATTTAGAGACTTGAAATTTGACCTAAAGTTTACGTAAGGGTCCTATAGGCTATAGATGGGACAGTGGATGACTTTTTACAACTTTTTACGAAAGGTTATTTTGGTCCTTTCCCACTATTTTAAAGCCTAAACCTGATATTTTTACACCTAAATAAAGCCCTAAACATGTTAGTTCAACCTTTTTACACTAAATTACTCTTTCCAACTTAGAGCAAGGGTTTAAACAAAAAAAAAGGCTAAAGTTTGGAGCGAAAAATTGAGAACTTTTCTAAGTTGTTTCAAGGTTTAAAACTTCTAGGTATGTAAGGCTAATCAAAAAATGGATTTCATTCTTCCATGTGCCTCATAACTTTGATTGATGGAGTTGTGAGTAAATCGAGTCTCCCATGAAGGGTTCTTAAAGGTTTTTCTTAAATTCAAATTTATTTCTACATAATACTGCATGAATTACTATTTTTATGAATTAGATACTTGAATTAGATGATTTTACCTTACTAAAGAAACCCTAGAATGAATTTTTGTTATTCTCACTTATTTCACTTAAATGAGCATGCATCAGCATAATTTGAGCCCAAAAAGTCTATGAAATTCCTAAATACTTTAACTCTTTTCCTGTTTCCCTTGACGCTATGAGTTAGAATGATGCATGATAGAGTCCTTATGAGTTAAGAGTGGAACCTTAAAATGATGTATCCAAAGAATTGAGAGTTGATAGTTGATGTGTTAAGTTGAGTTGATAAATGTCCAACAAGAATAGATGAATATGTTAGCATAGGGTTGATGCCTTGTGAACATATTGAGTCTTGGGAGGAGTATTAAGTACCGAATTGAGTAAGAGTAAGTCCAACTAGAACTCAATAACTATGTCGCCGATGTCAGAGAGGAATGAACAGTATAATTAGATGCTTCTTACTGTCCCAAAAAGAGAACTTGATATTATGAATCTTGTATCGACTGAGAGGACGTCCTACACCCTGGAAAGGTATTGGATAGTTGCGGTAATGACATCACTTTGTTATATCATCACTTGGTCATATGTGATGGGTTTCGATAGAGAAACTCCCAAGTGGGCCTTGATAGTCCTATGAGTAGATGGAACATAGATAATAAATGAGTGGTCATTGTCTAAATTGCATTTTAGGATGAGTGGTCATTGTCTAAATTGCATTCTTACCTTATACTCTTGACAAGATGATTGAGTTTCTTACTTCTTGAGTTGAGCTATTTGAGTTGATGTTACTCTTCCTTTACACGTTTCTTTCTGCCATTTTACATACTCATACATTCCACGTACTGATGTCTATTTGGGCCTGCATCTTTTCATGATGTAGATACAGACACTAGTAGTCATCAATAGGTGCCCCGTTGAGGTTGAGTCCTCTCGAGCTTTTGGAGGATATTATGTTTTACTTTCTAGCTGTGAGTTTAGACTTTTTATTTTATTTTGAGGTAGCCATGGTATATCATTGGAACAACTTAGTTACATGTTTTAGAGGCTTCATGGACTAAACTGTTGAGTTGTGATAGGTATTACTATCTTTGACTAGTTTCTTTCACATTACACTTTGTTCATGCATAGCACCATTGGCCTTTGGCCTTTGATTTTCATTTTATCATTACTTTTCATTTAGGTATTCTTATTTATGGATGTCTTCTACTACTATATTGTGATTGAACGACTGTGATGAAGCCAAATTGTTCACTGGGGGATTAGCAATAGTCTCTGAGTGTTGGCCATGCGAAAGATACCTTCTCAGTAAGCTAGTTAAGGATCCCGAGATTTTAATACCAATACTACAAACCATAGTGAGTGACGCCATGGTGATCAAGTTTATTTGGGTTGCTATTATTACAGGGTATTGAATCATTGCTCCCAAGATTTTCCCTTGAGGAGAGAGATGTATCCAGCTTCTCAGGTAGGCCAGTCAGCTCCACGACCGATAGTTAGAGGTAGAGATCAATCTCACCATAGGGGAAAGCAACAATATTTTGTAGACGATTAGCATGGTTCTGGGGTGGATGATCATATAGTAGAGGCTATTTGAGGGGGAGGCCAATAGGGTCATTAATATGTGGCTGTAGCAACATCATAGGTTGAAGCATTAGATTATGTTATCACAAGTATGATTATATTATGTTAGCAACCAACATTAGCTTTATTTTGCCCTACATATTCATGTCTCTGTCTATTTTTTCCCATTTGAGGATGAGCCTCGAGACTCTATCAAATCACTTCATGTATTAACTCTGAACGGATATTCTATAGTAGTGGATCGAATATATAAGTCATGTAAAGTTACTTTTTAGAGGTATGGTACCTGGGCAAACTTGATATTGCTCGATATGCTTGAATCTCATACTATTCTGGGCATGGATTGATTAGCTCCTCATTTTTAAGTTTTAAATTAGTTTGTCGCGACCCAAGCCTAGCGCGTAGATGTGACATGACGAATAGAAAACCCAAAGGGACCACAAACCAGCCTCTTAGCATATCAATCACATATCCTTGGTCGCAAAAGCAAAGTAAGCATTACAAGATATAATAAAAATGAAGTGGGACTAAGGGAAGTCTTGATATTCATAAAAGCAATTGAAGAGTCAAGCTTATAGTATAAAAACACTATAGTCTCCAACAACACCTCTATCTTGGAATAAAGCGGGGGCCAAGACAAATTCCTGGCCTACCCTCATAATAACAAGTGGTCAACATAAAGAAGTCTCAACATAACAAGAGTAATTTAGATATTGTCCTTGGACTTGAGGACTCACTAATCCTTTTCTCCGAAGTACCGAGCTAGCCACGTGAATTCCTTGAAATGAGCTTAAAGTAAACTTAGAGCTTGAAATGATTCCTTGAGTCCCAAAATTGATCTTGAAATCCTTATATTTGGATGAGAGAATTGATAGAGTCTTAGAGAGGTTTTAAAGAGGGTTTTATGAGTGATAAAGTTTAAAAATGGCAAAGTATGGGAGATTTCACGTATAAGTCGGCATGGGGCTATGACCCTAATGCCCTTGCGCGCATTAAGGAAAACAAGGAAAATAGTACACTGGTTCGTGCCACTGGCATGGCGCGGACGAACCAGAAACTTTAAATTACACTATTCCGTGCCCCTAACGCATCGCGGCCAGGGTGCTGATAGACACTGGGTTACGAAAAATTAGCAAAAATTATTTTTCGCTATGGGCCTTCTAAAATCCGAGTTATACCCATTTCCCACTCAATTTCCCCCTCTAATTGAGGATATGAAATCAGATTTTCGAAATCACGCATGAATTTTATGATATATGGAAATTACGATTATGGGGCATCTGAAGCACATGAGGGGTGGTTCAATATCTCTACCTTGGGAACATTCCTCCGCGAATGTCAGAGAAAAATGCATAAGAGAAGTAATTATGAAGATTATAGTCTGACATGAATGCAACAAATGTATTTAAACTTCATTTTCGAAAATCTCAACATAAATTTCAAAAATCACCACAAATTCATTACCATAAACATAAATACATGCAAAATGACATGAGGGCTGAAACTCAAGACTTGAAATATAGGTGGGACTTAATATATTACCTTTGGCTCGAGTAGAGTGTAAGTGATATGTATATCACTTTCTCATGCTGCTTTGGCTTCCCATGTGTCACTTTTAAATTGTTCATTCCTTTAAAGGACCTTGACAAAAGCTACATCTTTGTTTCTCAATCTCTTCCCTTGTTTATCTAAAATCTCTATCATGATATCCTTATAGGTCGAATTATCTTCTACAATACCCATAACCTCTAAAGGCACTATAGCACTTTGGTGTCCACACACTTTCTCAACAATGACACATGGAAGACTGGATGAGCCATACTCATCTCCATAGGCAACTCCAACTCATATGCAAGCATACAAATCCTCCTTAAAACTCTATAAGGACCCACAAACCCTGGGCTCAATTCCCCTTTCATTTCAACCGGACCACACCCTTCATGGGTGAGACCAATCACTAACCTTAAATTCAAGATCTCTTCTCCTCACATCAGAGTAGGACCTTTGTCTGCTTTGGGATGTCATCAACCTCTCCCTTATCAACCTCACCTTCTACAAGGCTTCCATAACCATATACGGACCTAGTGAATCCATTGCCCCCACATCAAACCACCCAACCAGGGATCTACAACGCCTACCATATAAAGCTTCAAAGGGAGCCATGCTAATACTTGAGTGGTAGCTATTGTTGTAAGCAACCTTAATAACTAGAAGATGCTCATCCCAACTACCCTTAAACTCCAAATCATAAGCTCTAAGATTATCCTCAAGAGTTCGAATAGTCCTTTCGGCATGACCATCCATTCGAGGATGAAAAGTCGTGCTAAGCTTGACCTTGGCACCAAGACCCCTTTGGAAGGACCTCCAAAAATGAGAAGTGAATTGAGCACCACAATCCAAAATGATACACAAGGGTACCCCGTGCAATCTAATCAACTCATGATTGTACAACCTGGCATAATCGTCGGCACCATAAGTGGTTTTGATCAGTAGAAAGTCAGCTAGTTTTGACATTCTATCAACAAAATGGAGTCAAAGTGTCTCATAGTCTCAGGAAACCCAACCACAAAATCCATGTTGATCTCTTCCCACTTCCAAGTTGGAATTTGTAATTTGGGCTAGGCCATCCGACCTTTGGTGTTCGGCTTTCATTTGTTGACAATTGTGATAACAGGATACGATCATGGAAATATTGCTCTTTATAACACCCCACCAATATACCTCCCTTAAGTCTCTATACACCTTTATGGAACTGGGGTGGTTATAATAACATGAATTTTGGCCCTCGCTCAAAATCAACTCTTTTAAGTCATCAATAATAGGGACACACAACCTACCGTGGTACATAAGGGCACCATCTCGCCTATGGGAGAAAACCTCCACTTTACCATCCATCACAAAGGCCTTCAACTCTAGCACGAAAGGGTTAAGATCTTGTTTTGACTTTACTTCCCCAATCAAACAAGACTTAGAACTATCAACAACCACCCACCACCATTTTTAACTTCATACAACCTAACCCCTAACCTACCCAACCGATGAACTTCTCCAGCCACTTCCTTACCACTATCATCAATATGAGCTAGGCTACCCATGGACACTCCACTTAGAGCATCGGCCACAACATTATCTTTGCCGGGATGGTAATGCACACTCATGTCATAGTCTTTAAGGAGCTCTAACCACCTTCTTTGTCTCAAGTTAAGATCTTTTTGTGTGAACACACATTGGAGACTCTTTTCGGAAAAGACATCAACATGAACCCCATACAAGTAATGAGACCAAATTTTCAAAGCAAATACTAGGTCAGCCAATTCAAAATCATGGGTGGGATAATTTCACTCATGTACCTTAAGTTTCCTTGAGACATATGTTATTAACTTGCCATTTTACATCAAAACACACCCAAAGAAATTCTTGGGGCATCATAATTAACCACAAACCCTTCCAACCCTTCTAATAGAGCTAAGATAGGAGTGGAGACAAGCTTATCTTTCAAGGTTTGAAAACTCTTTTCACATGCATCGGTCCAAACAAATTTTGTCTTCTTCTGGGACAACCTTGTCATAGGAGAAGCAATAGAATAAAAGTCATTCACAAACCTTCGATAGTAACACGCCAAACCCAAGAAACATCTAACATCTGATAGAGTCAAAAGTCTACGCCAATTTCTTATCACCTCCATCTTCTTAAGATCCACCTTAACGCCATCATCTGACACCACATGTCCAAGAAAACCAATCTGTTTCAACCGAAATTCACACTTTTCATATTTAGCAAACAACCTCTCATCCCTCAAGATTTGCAACACTACCCTCAAGTCGGTCACATGCTCTTCCTCACTTTGAGAATAAATCAATATATAATCAATAAAGACCACCACAAACCTATAAAGTTAGGGTTTAAGGATCATATTCATGAGATCCATAAGTATAGATGGTGTATTAGTCAATCCAAAAGACATTACCACAAATTCAAAGTGCTCAAACCTAGTCCGGAAAGCCATCTTGGGAATATCACACTCCTTCACCTTCACCTGTTGGTATCCGGACTGGAGATCAATCTTAAAAAATTTACGAGCCCCTTATAATTGATACAAAAAGGTCATCAGTCCTTGCTAGAGGGTACTTGTTCTTTATGATAACCCTATTGAGTTGCTAGTAATCAATGCATATTCTAAGGGAACCATCTTTCTTCTTCACAAAAAACACTGATGCACCCTAAGCTGACATACTAGCCTTTATGAAACCCTTCTCCAACAAATCCCTTTATAGATCCTTCAACTCCTTCTATTCCACCGGGGCCATACGGTAGGGGGAAATGGAAATAGGTTGTATATCCAGAAAGAGGAACATCGGGAAAGGTAATCAAGAAACGTATTGACCATCTGAACCAACTCCATAGGAAGGACTTTAGACTCAACATCCTTAACCCTCACAAGATGATAAATGCGACCCTTAGAAGTCAACTTTTGGGCCTTAAGACAAGAAATGAAACTACCTTTGACCATCACACTACGACTTTCTCACTCAAGGACTTTCTCACTCAAGGATGGGCTTATTATTGGAATTTAACCTTATGGGTTCTAAAATCAATAGAAACATGATATGCATGTAACCAATCAATCCCAAAAATGATATCAAAATCCACTATATCTAATTCAACAAAATTACAAGACAAGACTTTGTGTAAAATAAACACGGGTCAATTTCTATAGATACTTTTAGCAATAAAGGACACACCAATAGGAATAGACACTTCATAAGGTTCGCACAACAATTCGGGACTCATAGGAAGCTTTTTGGCAACAACATTAGCAATGAAAAAACCTTTAATATACAAGCAACCAAATCTGGTACATCCTCCACTCCTTGCCCTGGAGAGCATAAAACCAATTATGCCTTGGAGCACCTCCTTGTTGGCCTCCTTTTGCCCTTTGACTCGCATTAGCACTTTGGCCTTCAAGATGACCATCTCTACCTTTATTTTGAATACAAGAACAATCAATAACCGTGTGACCCATTTCACCATAACCAAAGTAAGAATTAGATTTTTTTAAACATGGGAGACTATAGTGTTTCAATCATTTTTGGCACTTAGGGTTAGACCCTCCACCATTATTTTCACGACCTGAGCCTAGGGCCTAGACGTGACACAGTGAATGGGGAACCTAAAGTACCCAAACAAGCTTCTTAGCATATCAATCACATATGTTTGGTCGGGGAAGCAAGGTAAACAAGAGATAATAAAAAGGGAAAACAAGACTAAGGGAAGTCTTTGATATCATAAAAATATAGAGAGTCAAGCTGATAACATAAATACATCGTACTGTTCCAACAACACCTCTCAACTCAGAAGAGTGAGGGGGCCAAGACACTTTTCGGGATCACCCTCATAATATCATATGTAGAACATCAAGAAGTCATAGTAAAAGCAAGAGAAAGTAGATAGTGTCCCCGAACATGAGGACTCGCCAAGCTTTTCTTCGAATAATTGCACTAGCCACGTGGAGGATGACCAAGAGGACATTCGCTCCCTATATGGGTTATCATGTAGGCATAAAGTATAAGTTGGTATATTTGTATTTACTAAATAAGTCAAATGCAATGCAATAAGATATAAGCCAATATAGTCAAAAAGCATTACAATAGGCAATAGATAAGCATAATCTCAATATGGCATGCATGATCAATGCTTAAAGTAAAACATGCGTGTGAATCATTCAACTTTCATAAAACATAATAAATGTGTTGTAAGAGACATCAATCGTCAAAGAATAAGATCAAGCGAGATACAACTTGGAATTCCAATAATTACCCATCATCGGTAAAGAGGTGGTCTACTTGCCAAGGTAAACCATACTTCACCTTACAAGAACCTATTCAATTTTGGAGATGTAATCCCCTTACGAGAACCTGCCCCATTTGCAATAAACATGGAATCATGACATGAGTAAATCTTAAACATACTTGAACTCTAATGGTGAGCCTATTTAAAATATAAGAATAGATCAACATCAAACATTACCCTTGCATTAACATCAAAGGCTCACAAGAGGTAAAATCTTAATAATAGGGCTTAACTTCATACTTGCATAATCATATATAATTTCATGAATTCTTAACATCTTGATAGCCCTTATTCATCATGAAGTCAGTTGACTTATAAAGAATGCAGTTAACTTGAGAATTCTTCCATTGAAATTTTATCAAACAGTTGGTGGGCATGTAATGCTTATTAAAAAATATGAAATTTATGAATGAAATCATGTGAGGAAACTCAATGTAACTCAAACAACCAACCTATTGTAAAACCCTCATGTGAGATACCTTGAAATCCTTCATTAAATCTCATAATAGATCATAGTTTCATAGCTCAAAATATACATAGTCTCAAATGACAAAAACAACTCATAGTATAAGCTTGATATAGATAGACTTGCAATTTTAATCAGCACTTTATAAAATGCCAACATATTTTATGTTTATAATCCATAATAAAAGATATACATAGATAATAAAACTTGAAAACATGCAATTTTTCATAAGATAGGATGATTGAGCACCATGGGTGAAAGGACACAATGGTTGAACCTCATATACCAAAATTTAGGGATTTCTTGATGTAGATGTTAAGGAGAATTTAAGCTTGAATTGAGTTTTTGAGATCTAGAATTAAGCTTGAGACAGTTGAATTTGGATGAAATATTAGGTTATGCTTTAGAGATACTTTTGAGAGGGTTTTGGGTGATTTATAGTTGAAAAATGGCTAAGTATAAATGTTTTCATACATAAGGGGGCGTCGAGCTATGAACCCAAGTCCCTTGGATCAAAATAAGAAACTAAGGAGAAAAATGTACATCTCTGCACCCCTGGCACGTTGAGGCTAGGGTGTTGATCGTCTCTGAAAATAGTACATATGCGAAAATTATTTTTCACTACAGGTCCTCTAAAGTTGGTGTTATACCCATCTCCCACTCAATTTTGCCCCCTGATCATGAATACGTAGTCGGATTTTTGATATCACGAATGTACTTTGAGATATATAGAAATTATTGTTATGGGCATTTTTGAGGTACATTTTTGCGGAGTTTTAATATCTCCCCCTTAGGAACGTTCATCTTTGAATATCAAAGAAAAATATATAAGAGAAGTTATCATGAAGATTCCATAATTCAACAAATGCATTTAAATATCATTCAAAAATCTCAACTTAAATGTCAAAAATCACCATAAACTTGCCAACATGAAGTTGAATGCATGCAAAATGACATAAGGGCTGAAACTGAAGACATGAATTCATGTAGGCGACTTAAATTAGTACCTTAGGCTTGAGTAGAGTGGAAGAGATACGGATATAATTTTCTCATGTCCACCATGGCTTCCCATGTGGTACTTTCAACTTGTTGTTTCCTCAAAAGGACCTTGACAGAAGTTACATCATTGTTTCTCAATATCTTTATTTGTCTATCCAAAATCTCCATAGGTACCTCCTGATAAGTCAAGATATCTTCTACAACACCCAAAACATCCATAGGCACTATAACATTAGGGTCACCCAAACACTTTCTCAACATGGATACATGGAAGACCGAATGAACCATGTCAATCTCCATAGGCAACTCTAACTCAAATTCAATCTTACCAAAACCTTATATGGACCCACAAAACTTGGACTTACTTTCCTCTTCTTGCTAAATCGAACCACAACCTTCATAGGTTAGACTTTCAAGTAAACTCAATCGCCAACCTTAAACTCAAGATCTCTCCTCCCTATGTTGTAGTAGGACTTTTGTCTACTTTGGGATGTTTTCAATCACTCCCTAATCAACCTCACCTTCTCCAAGTCTTCCATGACAAAATCTGGACATAACAAATCCATTTCTCTCACTTCAAATCACCTAATCGAGGATATATGATGCCTACGATAAAAAGCTTCAAAAAGAGCTATACCAATACTTGAGTGGTATTTATTGTTGTATGCAAATTCAATGAGTGGAAGATGTTCATCCCAACTACCCTTAAACTCCAAAACACAAGCTCTAAGCATATCCTCAAGAGTTTGGATATTCCTCTCGGCTTGGCCATCCGTTTGAGTGTTAAAGGTTGTGCTAATCTTAACTTTTGTACCAAGACCTCTTTGGAAGGACCTCCAAAAGTCAGAAGTGAATTGAGCACCACGATTCAAAATGATAGACAAAGGCTCCCATGCAACCTAACTAACTCATGTATATATAACTTAGCATAATCTTTTGCACCATAAGTAGTTTTGATCAGTACGAAGTGAGCCGACTTTGTCATTCTATCCACACCAACCCAAATGGAATCAAAATTTCTCCTGGTCTTAGGCCACAAAACCACAAAATTCATGTTGAATTCCTTCCACTTCCAAGTAGGAATCCCTATATCATGGGCCAAGCCACCAGGCCTTTGATCTTCGGCCTTCACTTGTTGGTAATTGATACATCCGGATATGAACTTTGCAATGTCTCTCTTCATACCACCCCGCAATACACTTCTGTCAAGTCTTTATACATCTTTGTATAACTGGGGTAAATAGAATATGATGAATTATGAACCTTAATCTAAAATCTTCTTTCTCAAGTCATCAACACTAGGCACACACAATCAACCTTGGTATATACGGGCACCATTTGCCCGTTGGGAGAAAACCTCCTCTTTACCATCTCTCACCAAGGCCTCCAACTCTAGCAAGGTGGGGTCAAGATCTTGGTTTGCCTTTACCTCCTCAATCATAGAAGACTTAGAACCATCAACAACCACTACACCACCATTATCAAGTTCCTACGACCTAGCTCCCAATCTAGACAACCGATGAGCCTCTATAGCCACCTCTTTGCCACCATCATCAACATGAGCTAAACTACCCATAGATACTTTAGTTAGAGCATTAGCCACAACATTAGCTTTGCCGGGTGATAATACATACTCATACCATAATCTTTAAGGAGATCTAACCACCTTCTTTGCCTCAAGTTAAGATCTTTTTGGGTGAACACATATTGGAGACTTTTGTGATCGGTGAACTCATCAACAGGAATCCCATATAAGTAGTGATGCCAAATTTTCAAAGCAAATACCATGGTTACCAATTCAAATTATGGGTCGCATAATTCTTCTCATATACCTTAGGTTGTATTGAGTCATACGCTATCACCTATTTTGTATCAAAACATACCCCAAATAAATTTGTGTGGCATCACAATATACAACAAGCTCTTCCAACCCTTCCGGTAAAGACAAGATAGGGGAAGAGACAAGCTTATCTTTTTAAGTTAGGAAACTCTTTTCACACTTATCAACCCGCTCAAATTTCACCTTTTTTTGTGTCATTTTAGTCTGGGGGAGGCAATAGAAGAAAAACCATTTACAAACCTCCTGTAATAACCCGCCAAACCTAAGAAACTCCTAATGTCTGATGGAGTCAAAGGTCTTGAACAATTTCCAATCACCTCCATTTTCTTAGGATCTACGTTAATGCCATCACTCGACACCACATGTACTAGAAAAGCAACCTTTTTCAACTAAAGCTCATATTTTTCATATTTTCCATACAATCTCTCCTCCCCTAAGATTTGCAACACCACACTAAAGTGGTTCACATGCTCGTCCTCACTATGGAAATAGATCCATAAATGCATCTGCTGCATTAGTCAACCCAAAATACATAACCAGAAACTCAAGGTGCCCATACCTAGTCCAGAAAGCCGTCTTGGGAATGTCACACTCCCTCACTTTCACTTGGTGATATCCGAACAAAAGATCAATCTTAGAGAAGTGACTAGCCACTTGAAGTTTCCTAAAAGTTTATCAATCATTGGTAGAAGGTACTTGTTCATTATGGTGCACTATTAAGTTGCCAATAATCAATGCACATTCTAAGAGAACCATTCTTCTTCTTCACAAACAACACCGGTGTACCCCAAGGTAATTTACTAGGCCTTATAAGACCCTTCTTTAACAAATCTCTGAATTTCTCCTTCAAATCTGTCGGGGCCGTTTGGTAAGAGGGAGTACAAATGGGTTGACTAAGGGGAAGAATGCCTATACGAAAGTCTATTTCACTTTCGGCAGGAACAATGAGAAGCTCATTAGGAAAGACATCAAGTAACTCATTAACCACCTGAACCGATTCTACAGGAAAGACTTTGGACTCAACATCCCTAGCCTTCATAAGATGATAGAGACACCCCTTGGAAATAACCTTTGGGTTCTAAGATAAGAAATGAATCTTCCCTTGATGACCACATCACAACTTTCCCACTCAAGGATGAGTTCATTAAGGAATTGGAATTTAATCTTACGGGTTCTACAATCAATAGAAGCATAATATGCATGCAACCAATCCATCCTAAGAATGACATCAAAATCCACCACGTCTAGTTCAACAAAATCACAAGGCAAGATTTTATGCAAAATGAACACTGGATAATTTTTCTAGACTCTTTTTGCAACAATGGACTTACCAATGGGGGTAGACACTTCATAAGGCTCACATAACAATTCAGGACTAACATGAAGCTTTTTTTTCAAGAAAAGGAGTAGTAAAAGAAAGAGCGGCACCTGGGTCTATCAATGCATACACATCAAAATCAAAAATCTTTAAAATATCGTTGATGACATCATGCACCTCATTCACCCCTTGTCTCTCTTGAAGAGCATAGAATCTATTTTTCCTTGGTTGACCCCCTTATTGGCCTCCACTTCCCCTTTTACTCATATTTGCACCTCGGCCTTGTGGACGGCCATCTCCACCTTTGTATTGAGCATGAGGACAATTAATAACCTTGTGGCCAACTTTAACACAACCGAAACAAGCATTTGAATTTCTCATGCAAGGACCATTATGATTCTTTTCGTACCTTGGACATCTAGGCTTTACCCTTCCTCCATTACCACCTTAGAACCTTTGATTAGGCAGCGTATCATTAGCAAACCTCTTGTTTGAAGCATTGGGTGAAACTTGGCCTTGGAACATGTGGCCTTAAGCAAACCGACCACCCTTAGAGCCTCAGAACACACCTTCAAAACGAGTCCTCTCGGAGTCACCACTCCTCCTCTTTCTAAGCTTTTCCCCCTCCAATTGTTCGGCATATGTCATGAGGCGGGATAAGTCTATATTACCTATTATCATGGCGGTATGACACTTCTCATTCACCAATTCAGATTCACCCGACACCAATTTGTTCATCCTTGATCTTGGCTCCACAATCAATTATGCGGCATACTTGAAGAGTTGGTTGAACATGAGGGAATACTCACTCACACTCATAGATCCTTGCTTTAGATTCATAAATTCATCCCTCTCACTCATATATCCTTGCTTTAGATTCATAAAATCCATCATCTTCGCCTCCCATAGCTTAATATGAAAGAACCGGTTGAGAAATGCCACTTTGAAATCCTCCCAAGGGATAACTTCACTATTCCCCTTCTCCATCTTCCATTGAGTGAACCATATTTTAGCCTCCCCTTTGAGTTGATAGGCCGCCAACTTCGCTTTTTCCTCCGAATTAACCCTCATAATGGATAACACCTTATACACCTCATCAATGTATTCTTAAGGCTCCTCATCCACCAAAGATCCATGGAACTTCGATGGTTTCATACTAGTAAAATCCCTCACACATGAGGCCGGAGTAGGAGCATAAGGGGCTTGGGCCCCTTGTTTCAGTTGATTCATCATGGCATGGGCCAACATAGTGATAGCATCTTGAAACTCATCGTGGGCCACTCCACTATCATGAGGAGCTTGTGGAGCAGTAGGGTCCAATTGCTCCTCGAGTGTATGGGCTCTTCTTCATCTCTGAATCTATATGATCTAGAGTAGAAAAGAACATTCGTTAGAGAAATTAGCTTTAACTTACTTCTAAAGCAAGATATAGATCATGAAGAAGGGAAACATTTCCTAAAATTCCTCATAACCTCTTACTTATAGTTGTGGTGAACTTCACAACCATAAATAAGACTCTAATAAAATCGGTGTGTTATATTCTAATGACAATTAACAACCTAGTGTTCTGATACCAAATTTGTCATGACCCAAGCCTAGGGCCTAGATGTGACACGGCGAATGGGAACATGAAGGGACCCAAACAAGCCTCTTAGCATGTCAATCACGCATCCATGATCGTGGAAGCAAAGTAAACAGCAACAAGAGATAATAAAAAGGGAAAATGGGACTAAGGGAAATCATTGATATAATAAAAACAGAGAGAGTCAAGCTTATAACATAAATACATCATAATGTTCAAACAACACCTCTAAACTTAGAATAGAGCAGGGGCCAAGACACTTTCTGGCTCAACCTGATAATACACTTGTCCAATATCAAGAAGTCCAAGGAATAGCAAGAGAAATTAGATAGTGTCCCTGAACTTGAGGACTCACCAAGATTTCCTTCGAATAATCTCACTAGCTACGTGGAGGATGATCAAGAGGAGCTTTGGTCCCTACATGGTGATATCTTGTAGGCATAAACTAAGTGTTAGTAAGTTTGAATGTACTAATTATGTAGGATGGGATGCAACAAGACATAATCTAATATAGTAAAAATGCATAGCAATAGGCAATAGATATGCATAATCACAATATGGTATGCATGGTCAATGCTTGAAGTAAAACATCCTTCTAAATCATTTAACCTGCATAGATCATAATACATATGCGGGAAAAGACCTCAGTCGACAAATAATAAGACCAAGTGAGCTACAACTTGAAATCTCGATGATTACCCCTCATCGGTAAAGAAGTGGTCTACTTGCCAAGGTAAATCATACTTCACCTTACGGGAGTCTGTCCTATTTCAGAGAAGTAACTCCCTTATGGGAACCTATCCCATTTCATAAAGGATTTCATGAGAAACCTCTCCATACAGGAGCCTGTCCCATTCTAGGATGAGTTTCAACAGAGAGTGCACTAAATAGATCCACTAGTATATCAAGGGTATAAAATAATCCTCTGTTGGCACATAGTTCAAGGAATGAGAGTAAACCCTCCATCCATCAGTGTTAAGTCTAATCCTATGGATTATTTATAATAATCATACTTCAATAAGTTGAAACAAATATGCAATCATGACATGAGTAGCTCTTAAACATACTTGGCCTGTAATGGTGAGCCTACTTGAAACTTGAGATTAGCTCATCATCAAATATTATCCTTGCATTAACATCAAAGACTCACAAGAGGTAAAATCTTGAAAATAGGAATTAACTTCATACTTGCATAATCATAAATAATTTCATGAATTCATAACATACTTGATAGCCCATATTCATCATTAAGTCATTTGACTTATAAAACAAGTAAAATTGAGAATTCTTGACTTGACATTTTATCAATAACTTGGTGGATATGTGATGCTTATTAAAAATCATACAATTCAAGAGTGAGATCATGTGATAAAACTCAACGCAGATTAACCCACTAACATATTTTAAAAACCTCATGTGAGATACCATAAAATCTTTCATCAAAACTCATAATAAATCACAGTTTCATATCTCAAAACATAAATAATCTCAATAGACAAAAACAACTCATAGTATAGCTTGAGATAGATAGACATGCATATTTAATCAATATTTCATAAAACCTAATATATTTCATGCTTATAATCCATGATAAAAGATACCCATAGATAATACAACTTGAAAACATGCAATTTTTCATAAGATAGGAAGATTCAGCACCATAAGAGAAAGGATCGAATGGTTGAAACCCACATTCCTAAATTTGGGCATTCTTTGATGTATACCTGAAGGAGACTTGAAGCTTCAATGGAGTTCTTAGGATCCAAAATTAAGCTTGAGAGACTTGAACTTGGATTTAATATTTGGTTAAGTGTTAGAGAGAGTTTTGAGAGGGTCTTGAGTGATATAGAGTTTAGAAATACCTATGTATAGGTGTTTTCATGCATAAGGGGGCATGGGGCTATGATCCTAAGGCCTTTTGACTGAAATAAGAAACTAAGGAAAAAATGTACATTTCCACGCCTTTGGTGCGTCGCGGCCATAGCACGAATCGTCTCTGGAAATAGTAAATTTGGAAAAACAATTTTAGCTACGGGTCTTGCAAAATTGGAGTTATACCCATTATCTACTCAGTTTTGCCCTCAGATCACGAATATGAAGCCGAATTTTTGATGTAACAGATGGATTTTGAGATATATAGAAATTACGATTATGGGCATTTTCGGGCATATTTTTGGGGCATTTTTGGGGCATTTCAATTACCACCTTGGAATCTTGGGTTATTATTGGAAAATCTGTTGTTAGAACATTATAAAACCATTGGCCTTGAAACTTGTGACCTTGAGGAAATCGTCCACCCTTAGAACCTTGGAAACCGCCATCAAATCGAGGCCTGTTTAACTTACCACTTCTTTTGTTTCTAAGCTTTTCCACCTGTAATTGCTCAGCATAAGTCATGAGCCAAGAAAAATCTATATAACTCACTACCATGGTGGTATGACACTCTTGATTAACTACAGTCGGACACTCCCGACACAAATTTGTTCATTCTAGCTCTAGGGTTGGACACTAAATGTGGATCATACGTGGAAAGCTTTTTGAACATGAGGGCATACTCCCTCACACTCATGGAACCTTGATTAAGGTTCATAAAATTCATCATGTTAGCTTCTCTTAACGCGATTGAAAAGAACCAGTTGAGGAATGCAGCTTGGAACTCCTCACAAGGAATAGCATCGTCATTTCTTCTCTCCAATTCCCATTAGGTACACTAAATTTGGGCACACCTTTGAGTTGGTATGCCGCTAACTCTGCTTTCTCCTTTGAGTTTACCCCATGATAGATAACACCCTATACACATCATTGATTAACATTTGGGGATCCTCATCCTCCATGGACCCGTGAAACTCCGCTGGATTCATTCTTATGAAATTCCTCGACCTATAGGTCGAAGTAGGAGCATGAGGAGCTAGAGCCCTTGGTTCATTTGGTTGGTCATAGCATGGGCCAATATTGTGATGGCATCCTTAAACTCTTCTTGGGCTACCCCTCCATCTCGAGGAGCTTGAGGAGCGAGAGGGGTCGGTTGCATAGTCATAAGCAATAGATATACAATCTCAATATGGTATGCATGATCAATGCTTGTAATAATACATTCTTGTAAATCGATCAACTTACATAATATACCATACATATGTGGGAAGAGACCTTAATCGACATGAGTAAGACGAAGCAAGCTACAACTTTGAATCCCTATGATTACCCCTTATCGGTAAAGATGTGGTCTACTAGCCAAGGTGAACCATACTTCACCTTACGGGAGCATGACCCATTTCGTATGAAGTAACACTCCTTATCGGAATATGACCCATTTCGCAAAAGATTTCATGATAAAATGCACTAGATGGATCCATTGGTATAGCAAGGGTAATAATCATAATCCTTTGGTGTCACATAATTTGTGGAAAGGAGTATGGACCCTTAAAGATAGTCCACGCCGACATCCTGTCCATCAATGCTATGTTTAATTCCATGGAATACTTGAAATAATCATACTTTAATCTTAACATGAATAGCTTGTAAGAACATGACTTGAGTAGCTAATAAATATGCTTGACCTTTAATAGTGAGCCTCACTTGAACATGAAAACAGATTATAATCATACATGAACCCTTGCTTTAACATAAATGGCTCACAAGACATAAAAAGCTTGAAATAAGGCTTAACTTGATACTTATAACATCATAGATACTTTTTGTGAATTCATTACATGCTTGAAAGACCTCAGTCATCATATAGTCACTTCACTTGTAAATCATGTAATAGATCATCAACAACTTCAGAATTCTTATCATGTCGTTTTATCAAATATATGGTGGATTCATGATACTTGTTCAAAATCGTGCAATTAAAGAGTGAAATAAGATGAGTAAACCTAATGCAAATAAACCAAGCAATGTAGTAGTAAAATCCTCATGTAGGGTACCTTGAAATCCATTACGACTAAAATCCCAACATGATTTATGCTCATATTTCATACTAAGAGATACTTATTGGTAAATCAACTTGAAAACATGCAATTTTCATGAAAGGAGAAGGTTGGGCTCCATGGGTGCAAACGCCCATGGATGAAGACCCATATACCTTAAACCTTGAATTCCTTGCAATGAGCTTGAAGTATACTTAGAGCTTGAAATGAGTCATTGAGTCCCACAATTAAGCTTGATTTGGATGAGAGAATTGGTAGAGTCTTAGAAAGGTTTTAGAGTGGGTTTTATGAGTGATAGAGTTGCAAAACAGATAAGTATGGGAGATTTCACATTTAAGTGGGCATGGGGCTATGACGCCAACGCAGTTGGGAGCATTAAGGAAACCAAGGAAAATAATATACTGGTTCGCTCCACTGGAGTGATGCGGACCAGATGCGAACACTAATTTATTCTAGTTCGTGCCCCTGGCACATCGTGGCCAGGGCATGGACAGACACTGGATTATCAAAAATTAGTGAAACTTATTTTTCACTACGGCCCTTTTAAAGTCCGTGTTATACTCATCTCACACTCAATTTTACCCTCTGATAAAAATATTAAGTCAGATTTTCAAAATCACGTATAGATTTCGAGACATATAGAAATTATGATTATGTGGCATTCCAAAGCACATGAGGGGGGTTTCAGCTACGCTAAGATTGTTACCTTGGCCATGTTTAGTTTACCTCTAATTGTATAGCAAAGATCTATTAGTCACATAATAATTGATTTCATCTCCTAGAGGTTGATTTCTACTGGTTGATTGGTGTACTTAGACCATGTACGTGATGTATCAGTCGATGTTTCTTCTATTGATTAAGTCATGGTGGTTTATGAGTTTCCAGATATAGTTTTTATAGTTTTTCTTGGCTTACCTCCCAAGAGGAATGTTGATATTGCCATAGATTTAGAGCTACACACTAATCCCACATTAATTCCCTCATATCAAGTTGCCCCTGCCAAGCATAAAAAGCTCCAGGTGTAGCTATAGGGTCTGCTGGATCAGTGTTTCATATGGTAGAGTATTTCTCCAAGAGGTCCTTGTGTTTTATTTGTTATGAGAAAGATGGGACTCTGTGCATATATATCGTTATAGGAAACTGAATAAGGTGATAGTGAAAAATTATTATCTCTTGCCTTGTATTAGTGATATATTTGACTAGTTCTAGGGAGATGTAGTGTTTTTTAAGATGGATTTGAGGTTTGGTTATGATCAGCTAAGGATTAGACCATCAAATACTCCAAAGACTGCCTTCTAGACCTGTAATGGCCATTATGAATTCTTGTTTAGGTAATTTTGTTTGACTAATTCAGTTGAAGCCATCATAGATTTGATGACTCATGTGTTTAGGCCTTATCTGGATTCCTTTTTGATAGTCTTCATTGATGATGTTATGGTGTACTGGAGGAGTTGGGAGTAATATGCCCAGTACCTAAGGGTAGTACTTCATACATTGAGTGATTACAAACTTTATGCCACATTTTCTAAATATGCATTTTGGTTAGAGTCTGTGGCTTTTCTAGGGCACGAGGTGTCAAATGATGCTTTTGTAGTGGATTTTTCTATGATTGGGGCCATTTGTGGTTGTTCTAGGCCCACATCTATTACCAAGGTCAGGAGTTTTCTTGGGTTAGGTGGGTATTATAGATGGTTTATTGAGGGTTCTCTACTATTGTTGCACAGTTGACTCACTCACTAGGGCATTCGTTTTATGCTGTTAAGGAGTATGAGATTAGCTTTCTAAGGATTAAGGAGTTATTTACCACCGCTCCTATTCTAACTTTTCCAGTTGAGGATAGGAGATTCATTGTGCGTTGTGATGCTTCCAAGATTGGCTTGTTAAGTGTTTTAATACAATGACGTCGACTTAATGCTTATGCCTCCAAGCAGTTGCCAGATCATGAGTATGACTACCCCACTCTTGATTAAGAGTTGGCGGTGGTAGTTTTTGTTCTCAAAATATGGTGGGATTACCTTTATGTGGTCATTATGAAATTTATATAGATCATCACAACCTGCAGTATATACTGAGCCATAGATATTTGAATTCTAGGTAATAGCATCAGATTGAGTTTTTAGAAGACTATGACCTTTCTATTCTCTATTACTCGGGCAAGGTTGTTGGAGATGCCTTGAGCCGAAAGGCTACTAGTATTGGTAGACAAGCTTATTTTCCCACTGCCGAGCGGCTTTTATCTTTGGATATTCAATCCTTGGATAATAGGATGGTAAGATTGGATATATTAAGCTCTGGACTAGTATCAACCTTCATTAGGGATCAGTCTTCTTTCTTTGATCAAATTTGCACCAAATAGTACAAAGATAAATCATTAGCAACCCTCAGTGATTGGATTTCATAGAATGGTAATAGAAAAGTTATTGAATATTCATATAGGTTCCTCATATTTGATGGTTGATTGTGTGTTCAAGAGTTAGGTGTCTGATACAGTTAGTTCTACATAAGGCTCATGATTCTAGGTATTATACGCACCTAGGCACAATGATGCTTTATTGGAATTTGAGGCAACATTACTAGTAGAGTGGTATGATGAGAGATATAATCTATTATGTATCACACTTTATATTTATCAACAAGTAATTGTCAAGCATTAGAGACTCGTGGAGAGCATCAAATGTTGCCCATTCTCGAGTGGAAGTGAGAGTGAATTACTATGGATTTTTTGTGGCATTTCCTTAGACATTCAAGTGTATTGATCATGTTTGAGTCATCATAGATAAATGGACCAAATTAGTTTATTTCATTCCAATTTGGTCTTCCTATAGTGTTGAGCAATTAGCCTATATCTACATTCACGAGATAGTCTGTCTTCACGGGGTTCCAGTATCCATTATATCATATCAGGGTTCACAGTTCACTCCAGCTTCTGGAGAGCCTTTCAAAGAGAGTTAGGCACTAGATTAACCTTAGAACAACATTTCATCCACTGATCGATGGTCAGTTAGAGCATACTATTCAGGTCCCTGAGGATATCTTATGGGCCTATTTATTAGCGACTTAATAGGCAAAAATATTGATTTTGGGAGATTGGAGGTTGACTAAGACACTCAAAGATATATGTACTGTGTTTGGTGGCTAGTTGGATCAGTTTTTGCCTCTAGTAAAGTTTGCATATAAT
This sequence comes from Solanum clarkiae, assembly GCA_011800125.2. NCBI lineage: Eukaryota > Viridiplantae > Streptophyta > Magnoliopsida > Solanales > Solanaceae > Solanum > Solanum clarkiae. Next base: position 1,772 of record JAABOM020102265.1, on the reverse strand, counting down.
AATATCTGCCATTCCAATATGCATATAACACTGTTTGAGGCCTTATATAGTAGGTGTTGTCATATCCCATTTGGTTGTTTCATGTCCATAGTGCCCAAATCGTATGGCATATATTTTCTTTGAGAGAGTTTGTACCATCTCTATGTGATTCAAGACAGGTTGAGGGCAGCTAGAGCTAGCGTCAGCGTTATGCTGATTATGGTCACTGACCTTTATGTTTAGATGTCAATGACCAATTGTTCTTACTGGTCTTACCCTTAAAGAAAGTGATGAGTATTAGTAGAAGGGGAAAGCTTAGCCCCCAACATATTAGGTTATTTTAGATTTTGAAGAGGTTTGTTGCAGTGGCTTCTGAGTTAGCATTGCCAATAGAATATTCATATATACATCTGATTTTCCATGTTTCGTTGCTACACTAGTATATGCTAGACGAGTCACATGTGTTACAGTATGATTCAATTGAGTTAGATGGTCAGATGGCATAGATTGAGGAGCCAGCAGCCTTCTCTCTAGAGTTATAGCCAAGGTTAAGGTCTAGTGGAAGCATATCCAGTAAAAGAGGCCACATGGAGATCGAGAAGGACATGCAAGAGTAATACCCCAGCCTATTTGCGTCTTCGGGTTTGCCTTATCCTTACTTTCGCAAATGAATGTTTTTGTAATATTGGATGTTGTGATGACCCTCTAGGTTATTTCTACATTTTTGCATCTTTTGCATCAGTTCGTCCCTATATCATTTATGACTTACTGGCACTGATAGTTTAGTCACCTACTCATTCATTTTGAAGTTGTGTAGTTTTGTTAGAAGGACTATTAAAGTTGGGAATATTAATTTTGAAGAAAAGCCTAGGTAAACAGACTTAGAATGGAATTCTAACAGTATCATAAGCTTCGGAATGGCTACATTTTGCTAGAAGCATGCTTGGTTTGAATATTGAGGTTTTCAATGTTAGTTTATATCATGTTTTTCATTTTAACCTTCAAAATAGGCCAATAGTTGACTTTGGTCAACATTCTTGTGCTCAAATGAAAAATCTGACAATGTGATTAGCTCTGAATTGTCGAGTTTGGGTCTAGAGCAACCATTTATTCCATTCCCGAGGCTTTTGATTGTATTTTTAGCCTTTCAATGGAAATTTAATAAATTTGAACCTCAAAAGTGGGACTCACATTTGATCATAATGACCTCATATTGGAATTTTGATTGTGCTATTGGATCTAACGTTTCAAATTTTGTATGGTTACATAGTTCATTTGCAAATATTTGATTTTGAACGTGTTTCGAACAACCCATCAAAGTATTTTAAAATAGTTGAATCCGGTGCATGCACCACAATATTCCGCATTCCCAGAGGTGCCCCCAATTCACGAAGGTCAATGGCAGTACACTTTACATTTGTGTAGGTTACCCCATTTCGCAGAGGCTAGGGTCTAGTACACACCGCGTACATGGAGGTGACGTTACTATCGCATTTCTTGCACAAGAGAGAACATCTCCCCACACTTAGAAAGTTTAGAGCAAAACCAAGAAAAATGAATAGTAACCCTCTCGGGTTACTGTAGCAAACGAAAAAAATTCTGTTTTTTCGGGCTTTCGATTAATTGACACTTCAAGCTTGGTATATTGGATCCCCTAAGTAGCGTGGAGGCGTTGGTTGGTCGAGAAAACGTTCGGTTTTGTGGTTACGAAGTTTAGAGCTTGTGAAGGGGTTGAGAGGTAAGTTGAATTTCTAGCTTTCCCCATGTGAAATAAACCTTGTGGGAGTGTTGGG